>CACRXK020012746.1:0-14751 GCA_902702795.2 Paramuricea clavata
TTGCCTTGTTGGATCATGGTTTACTATGTTTGGTAAACGTGTTTCCTAGGCATGCTGATGAGCCAAGGTATACACTGTAGGGCGAAACAGTCTATATGCTGAACATTGGCAGGTACGAAAATTATGTCATTTACGCATTTGTAGTTTGATAAAACAAAATATCTATACTTCCACAAAAATTGGACTACCATCCTGACATCAAATGACGTCATGTCAAATGACGTCATCACGTTTTGCGTCATCGATGACGTCATAAAATTTTGACTAACGTGCGAAAAATCCTAGATCCGCCCCTGCCGCCCGCCTCTCGATTTTCTGCCGCCTCTGAATTTTTTTAAATTTTTTTTTATGTAAATCTCTTCGTTTTACAGCTTAAAACAGTTTAATATTTGAAATTTGAAAGTAGGCTTGGGTATACAAGGTTCTTAAAGCAAAATGGCGGCCTTCGCAACATCAGTACAAAAAATATCACCGATATGGTGGAAAAACCAAGTATTTTTTTTTTATTTGGCCTTAGGGTCTTGGAACTAGCCATGAATGGGCGTTATCGTAAATTATTATTGAGATCCTAAAAGAATTTCTTTTTGCTTGCGGTGTATCTTTCCATGTACTAGAAAATTGAATAAAAAATAAAATCATTTAGTTAAAAATTTAATTTGTTGTCGGCGTCAAAAGGCTTTATTGATGGGGGCACGATCTCATTAGATGAATTGTAAATTGGTTTGCTTTTGTTTTTCTGAACACACCTTGTCATAGCCATCTTTATCAGAGAGATCTTTCATTTGAAACAAATTTCCATCAACTGCCAACACACAAACTTGAGAATTCTTTAAAAATTCACTTGTTATAGATGCCAGTTCCAGCAAATTCTCTTCCGCACGTAAAACTTTAAGCCTTGGGCACAAACTTAGAGACGCAGGAATACCTTTTAACTGGTTCATGTTCATATTAAGTTCAATACATTGTAGCTTTTCACTATTTTCGGGCAGTTCTTGAATTTTATTCTCAGAAAGGTCAATAACATCAAGATGTCTAAGCTCACAGAGACATATTGGAAAAATCGTCAGTTTGTTATTTTGTATATAAATAGATTTTAAGTTCTTGAATTTTGAATATGATGATGGGATTTCTTGGATACGATTGTAGCCCAGTTGTAAATTTTCTAGTTTTTTCATTCCTGTTAGTTCGTTTGGTAGGTTACCTACAAGACAAGAAATGAAAAAAGGAGCTCATTACGGATCTAATAATGGATTGATCCGAAAAATAGATTTTGGAGAGGGGTACTTTCATCACAAATGGTACAACTGGGGGGGGGGGGGTTATTGCTGGTATCCCCCTTGAATCTTCACTAATTGTGATTCATTCCATTTTAATGATTGAAAAGAATGGATGATGGCTTGTTGAACACATAACCTACCAATTTCATTATGTTCAGCATTTAGCTGTTTCAATTCAGTAAAATTTCCCAGTGCCACAGGAATTGCAGTTAATTGATTTTTTGATAGATCCATTGTTCTCACAGTGGGAGCGAGGCTCATCACAGCTGATGGTATCTAAGGTATTTAATTGAGTTAGTTTGATGAGAACTGTCAAAATGTATTTTATACACATAAAACCTCACAACTTGTCAACAAGATGTGTTTGCAACAGACTTGTCGCAAGCTTGTCAACAAGTTGTAACAATGCTGTTATTTTATCAAGTTGCTGCAAGGTTGTCACTCACAACTTGTTGACAAATTGTTGAATTACAGGATGATAACAAATTGTTGGAACAAGTCTGTTGAGCTCAACAACCTTGTAGCAAGTTGTCAATAAACTGGGAACAAGCAGTATGAACACATCCTGTTGACAAGTTGTTGGAATGGCATTGCTACAAGCCAACTTGTGCACATGTTAGTACCAGACTGTCATATTAGAAGTGGAAAGTATGCAAATTATCGTACCCTGTATTTCGGTCGCTCCTTTGCCTGGGAGCCTTGTTCATATGAACCAACGAGATGAAATGCTATTTTCTCATAACTCATGAGAACGAGGCTTTCCGGGTCAAGGAAGGATTTGTGACGTAATTATCGGACAACGGCTATGACGTCATAACAAAACATTCTAAATACATTTATATACCTATATACTGAAAATACACATTTAATTTATACATCCTACACAATATACTTCTGAACTTGTCGACTTGATAATATTTCAAGAATATTATTAATCGAGACACTCTTGCACAAACAGTATATTACAAAAACGACTGCAAGTGAATCGTTGATCCACACCTCTTTCAATTTTCGACCAGAGCAATTCAAGACCCGTGTTTTCTTGGCTGTTTCAATATGTGCCGCCATTGTATCGACCTTATTACCCATGGCTGTGCAATGGAGATGAAACCAGTTTGCTATTCTTCACATACAATTGTTTTCAAATCGAGCAGATTAGAAATTTACAGCAAAAACAGAATGATCAAAGATGTTTACATTTGGGAAGCTTCGAGCTTTAACTGTATATAGATCAGTGGGAATAATAATTTCCTTTTTAAATGGTGTTTCCATTATTAAATAATTTACTCGTTCATCCTTCAAATCTATCTTTAATTTTGAATTGCAGAAACTATATATCTGGTCGAGTCATTCTGAAGATATTTACATAATTGTTCAATCTCATTGTAGTGTGCTTGCTACGGAATTTATTTTTTGCTACGGAATTTATCTTTTGCAGTTGCTAGTAGGAAATCTGAAAATTATTTATATTAGAATTTAGAAATGTGTAAAATGCTATTCTTTTTTTTTTTTTCTTTTTTTTTAAATTTTCGCCCAATTACATAACAATAAGAAGTAGAATTAAATATTTACAAAATTAGGGCTAGGAACCTTCTAGAAACCAAAAGGCTTTTGTTTAAGGTCCCTAGGTAATAATTATATAACTAGCTAATTTCATAATCTAGCATGATGTGATGTGTTTTTCCCCTAGAAACTAAAACCAGAACAAGTGCTGTTCAGTTGCTGCAAAACGGTCCAATTTGGCCATTATTTAGGCAAATTTATAGCAAATTTAATCATTATTTTTTGGCAAAATGACAAACATTCTAAATTTCGAATGACAGCTTTATAAGTGGAAGCTTTGACAACTACGGGCATGCGCAAGAGCGACTCACATGTTTCAAAAATTTAATAGACAAAAAAATTTTATCTTGAAAAGAAATTGGGTAAAAAATACAGAGTTTTTCGACGTTTTTCGCCATGCCATCGCCAACAGAAGGCATATCGAAAGTGGTTGTTCATCCTTTAGTTCTGCTTAGCGTCGTAGATCATTTTAATCGTGTGAGTACGGCAGGAAGTCAACGGAGAGTGGTGGGTGTCTTGCTTGGGGCAAATCGTAAAGGGATACTGGATGTCTCCAATAGTTTTGCTGGTAATGGTGGATGCGTTATGATTTTAAATTTGCACATGGGATACAACAAGTAATGGCGTATGCTGTTGACAGAAATTTATTTTCCTTGTACGTACATACTGTGAAAAAAGGAAAATAAACCCCTGGTCAAAAGCGTACAGCCGTACACTGTGTGCCAGAACATGTTTAGAGATCACGTCCATATTCATGTTGCCACAAATAATGTCGAATCAACGTTATTCCACAAATAACGTCGAATTGACGTTATTTCTTCACCCACCCACTCCAGATAACGTCAATCAATATTCCGTCGTATTTTGACTTTCGTATTTATGATACAAAATCTGTACTGTGATAGTTACTTTGGACATTAATTGTCGAATTGCCACAAGATAACATTGATAAGTTCACATAAAAACCCACCCTCTCACTCATAATGTCGATTCGACATCATTTGTGGCAACATAAATATGGACGTGGTCCCTTACAAATATATATAGGAATGTGAATTGAACCCTAAATACATGCTAGTGACTCTCCTCCCAGGCTTTTTTTCAGGGATTTTTTAGGGCCATTAAACGGCCCCAAAAACTCAATCTTGAATTGAGTTTTGAAACTCAATCTTCTCACCAAAGTTTCAGTGCAGTAAAAATGAAGTTGTTTGAGTTAAATTTGTGACGTGTGGAAATTAGTTTTCAGTTGGAAACCCGACAATTAAGAAAAAATGGCTGGAATTCATCTCACAACACAAGAAAAACTATGCATTTGCCATCTTTAACCAGTTTATGGTGTCCCTCAGTGCCCCTGTTTTAACACATTCCATCTCAACTACATTTATTGAGCACAAGTGTCAGCCCCCTGGTAGGGAGCGGGGGGTGCAACCACCCCAGCTGTTCAGTTAAACTCAATCTTCTCTGCAAAAACGGACCCAAGTGAAAATCCTGAAAAAAAACCTGCCTCCACAGAGGCTTTTAAAGAATATGAAATTCGAAGGAATTGAAATTGCGCTAGAAGGTATCTGGTATGAAGACAACTGCTGAAAATCAGTGTGCGGGCGATCCCTTCCCCTTCTTCATACCAGATACCTTCTAGCGCAATTTCAATTCCTTTGAATTTCATATTCTTTAATTAAAAGCCTCTGCGGATGAGAGAGGGGTGCAGTTATCACTAATACATGCTTCCTGAAATTAGGTTGTGGGTCTTCTTGGCCATAGAGCCTTGCCTGACTGGAAAGTTTGGAAATTGTGCAACCGAATTGCGTGCCTGATATTTCGGTTGCACGATACAAACTTTCCACACTGGGAGTCTCGTTTTCGTGATTGAGACATTGGGCTTAACCAATAACAAATATTTATTATTATATATAATGAAACAAAAATACTAACTAAGAGGAATTTATAATTTTGGCTTGTTCTTTGTCTTGACTCAACACTAGGAATATTCGGTATGACAATTTTCCAGTATTGGTATACCGGAAAAATTATACTGATATCAATATACTGGTTTTTTCATGTTTTAAATTAGATACTGTAGGAAAATTCTTTAGTGGAAATTTGAAGGAAATTGGGTCGTTCCAGAAAAAATCCGCACTCCCCCCACGAAGGAAATTTCTGCTGTCCGGAGGGGGAGGGGAGAAAAAATTGTTTCTGATAATAGTAAATGTATTAGGACATCCAAAGGGGGTAGGGGGGTTAACGTCCTATTTCCTCTGTGGGGGTGGTATAGATATTTTCTGGAATGACCCATTCTGATTTTGAATGCAAATGGTAATATTCAGTGTTTGATCAGTTGTTGTTCTTTTCAGTCCCGTTTGATGAAGATGATCGCGATATGGATGTCTGGTATTTAGATCGTGACTACTTGGAAAATATGTACACCATGTTCAAAAAAGTCAATGGTTTGTAAATTATTTGCTTGCTAATACTTGCCAAATACTACAGCTATGCTTATATGTTGAATTTATTTGTCTAGCGCGTGAAAAAATTGTTGGATGGTATCACACCGGACCAAAATTACACCAAAACGATATAAAAGTCAATGAACTAGTCAATGAATTAGTGCAAAAATCCTCTCATAATTCGGTACCGGTAAGTTGCTGAATTGACATACAAGTTACATGATTAAAACACTGTATGTGATGATAGATTTCTTGTTCTGCAGGTGTTAGTTATAATTGATGCGAAACCAAGAGATCTTGGTTTACCAACTGAAGCTTATGTTGCTGTCGAAGAAGTCCATGATGTCAGTATTATTTACTTGATGATAAACCGTAGTCTTTTTATGACTTTACACAATTGTGTTCAGCCCTTGGCAATGCCGATCTAACTGCTGATGTGCAAAGCGATAAATTGTAGATTTAGGTTGGCAAGACCTTTCTGACCTACGACCGAACACACTTTTCACACATACATACGCATTTTCAAGAATGATGTTTTATCATGTTTTGACCATTCAAAGTGTGATTATGCAACTTCTCAGAATACGCTTCTGTGAGTGTCATATTCATTTACAAGACTAAAAAATTGTCTGACCTAGATTGAGAATTATCGTTTTTAGGTCGGCAAGTTGTTGCTGACTTGAAATTTCAGGAGTTTTAAAGGGGCGTTTGTTAGTTGTACCTTTTTTAGCATTTTGTCAGGTTTACATACAGATGCTATTGTGAATTGTTTTTAGGATGGATCCCCAACCAGTAAAACATTTGAACATGTTCCTAGCGAAATTGGTGCTGAAGAAGCAGAGGAAGTGGGTGTTGAACACTTGCTACGGTATGTGAAAAATTTTAAAAATTTGCCCTATTGAAAACCCTATTGCCGTGGATTTAAAGCTTGTTTTATATTGGGAGAGCACTGGCATTAAATGGATCAAACTAATGGGTGACATACTGTAAAACTAGTACCCCAGTAAATATGAGAATAACACAAATCTCTAAATACTAATCTAAAATCAAATTTTCATTCAAGTGCATTTCAATTCCATTTTTAGGGATATAAGAAATCTAACAGCAGGTACATTATCACAGCGTATAACAAGTCAACTTATGTCACTGAAAGGTCTGAACAAGCACCTTCAAGACATCAGAAATTATTTGGAAAAAGTAGCCATGGGCAAGCTACCTGTCAACCACACCATAATCTACCACTTACAAGACGTCTTTAACCTACTACCCGATCTAAACGTTGCCGAGTTTGTAAAAGCGACATCGGTGAAAACCAATGATCAAATGTTGGTCATCTACACAGCTTCCATAGTTCGTGTGATAATCGCCCTACATAATCTGATAAATAATAAAGTCGCAAATCGAGATGCGGAAAGGGAGGAAGGAGGGAAAAAGGAAGATAAAATTAAAGAAAAGGATAAGGACAAGGATACCAAAGAGGATGGGAAAGATAAATCTAGTAGTAAGAAAGAGGAAGCAAGTAAAAAAGAAGCGAAATAGAAGAAGACGTGCGCAGTTAATTGATATTGTATTGAATATGTTATATGATGTGTTTTGTAATTGTATTATATATAAATACTTTTGAAATCAATGTAAGCATTTATTTTATACTATTGGTAAGGCGCTCGTCAAATGCGATGGATGCAGCACAAACTTGACCAAGTTGGGGGTTTGCTAGCCTAAGGGTATCATCAGGTCTCTGCTACCACCATACTACCCATGTTTGATTAGGGAGCACAGCCATGTTGGGATGGGTTAGTTTTTTGGTGAGAGAAAAATGCCCAAATGAAGCAACCACAACTCCACTTACATGAGCTTTCAAGCAAAACAGTCGGTGCAGGGTAGTCAACTGTCCAGCAAAATACTTTAATTAATGGGTCATTCCAGAAAAGATCCACCCTCTCCCCAGAGGAATTTTCTGCCTTCCAGAGGGGAAGGGAAGAAAAATTTGTTTCATACTGGTAAGTGTATTAGTATGTCCATGGATAATAAAATAAATTTATTTTATTATCCATGGTATGTCCAAGGGAACTTACAATTTCTTCTGAAATTTTCAGACAGAATTTTCAGACTGAAAACATGAATTTGAGTGGCAATGGGGTCTAACTATTTACATCAAACGACCAGTTCATGTACTGGTGGTGTTCATGTAACAAGAAATATACTACACCAAGTAAACTTAGGGTGTATGATTTTTATTGCATTCCATAAACCATAAAGCATTTAAACATGGCTGGCATAAGTAAGAGTTATAAACCGAGTAGGAGGTTTATAACTGATATATTGACCCGAGGAAGCGTAGCGTCCGAGGGGCAATATATCAGTTATAAACCGACTTATTCGGTTTATAACTAACTTACATCACACTTGCGGAGGTTTTCCAACATATTTTGTCATTTTCAAAAATTTTTAATGAAAAATTCTCGTGTTTTGTCTACAAGTTTAATCCAATCATTTATTCAAGGTATATAAGCTAGTTATAAACCTTGGACGAACAAAGAAAACCGACGCAAGTGTGATATAAGGCTAGATATATGCATATATAGAAATACTATATTAAAACCAAAGCATGCAGAGAAAACCTAGAAAGTAGTTTCTGCTATCATTTCATTGGTGGATTTTCAACAACCAGGACGGCAAATGGTGGTCAAATTCTGAAGCGTTTACTCTCCTTCGTACATCTTTTATTTGCCACCAAATACAAGACCATACTATGAAAAAGTGGAAAGGAAATTGTTTTTCACTCTGATATCTGCAAGTTGACCACCAGTTACTGCTGAGTGGGATAAAACTGTCAGTGGAAGTGAAATCAAATGTTAATCAGATTCCACATCAGAGTCTTCAACTAGAACTACGGTTGCATTAGACTGTTTCTCGACAGTTGTATTGTTCTTCCTGCCTGACATTGCACTGAAGAACATAGACTTAAACTTTTTACTTGGTGGTGTACTAGGAATACTGTCTTGTGTTTGTTCGTCATCAACCAAAACTTTGCCTTCGTGTTTTTTCCCTCTGGGTTTTTGTCGTACAGTTTTATTTTTGCCAGATCGTACTGCTATACCTAAAAACATTTAAAAATATTGAATGAATGAAACTTATATAAAATTCAGTGTAGCCCTTTCAGATGCAAAAGTATCTATTATCAATAAGGGTCCTGAGGTAACCAAGTCCTCTGGAGTGTACATTGTTTTATTGTAACCTGGGAGGAATGAAACTTAGCCCAGTATAAATCCACCCATGTATTGCCCTCATGTAATAAGCTTTTATTGCTATTACCCGGTGACTTCTCTGAATCAACACTCATACTGCCTGGCATTTCAGCACATGCTAAATCGCTTGGCACACTGTGTGGTGGTGATCGTATGTTCTTCACAGAGATCGCATGCTCTTCATTTGACTTCCTTCTTTGAGAAGACGTGCTTGCTTTTTTTCCATCTTGAAATGGAAAAAAATCATCAAAGCCAGGATGTTTATCTCCACTATTTCTCCTTGATGTTTGTTGGACACTCTGTTCTTCTGCAGCAATGATGTCATTGGCCCAGTCTTCCTCTGCATCTAAATCAAACTCGTTGTCGAGCATGTGTTGAGAATGTGACGGACTTGCACTTTCCTTGGGGTCGCTCACTTTCTGTGATCCATTCTGTCTGTTTGTCTGTTCAGACATTTGTGTTCCAGGTAGATCAATCAAAGTTGCGAGGACAAAATTGGCTTCAAAAGTTGGATCACTTGCCAAACTAAATACGATCGGTTTCCCCGCAGATTCAAAATGAATATCCAAGTTGTGGTCGGTAGAGTCTGCAAACATTATGATTCCCTTTAGTTCTTTTAAACAGAATGTTATTTCGGTATCGACTCCAATTTGAAATTTTTCAAATTCTTCGGCAACCAAGACCATCTTCGTGTTAATCACCTTTGCAGGGTCCTCGTCCTCGTCAACATAATTAGTGACTACCATATTTTGCGGACAAACTGTTAACGAGATTTCTTCTTGCGCGTTTTGGAAATTCGTCACAACCTCACCAAGTATTCGGGGTTGGACGTTGATCAAATTTGGCGAGAAATCTTTGGTAAAGACTGCTTGCAAGCTTTCGCAATCTTGGTATGACAAGTTATAGGTTTTCGTAATACCATGGTGACAGTAAAGGAGGAATGTTAATTCCTCTTCTTGCCCGTTCATTCTGATTGAACATCGATCAACCATTCTGTCAATAGTGCTGAGAGATTTAAACACAGTCAGACATGATTTCACCGAAAGTTTACATTTAAGTCCGTCGTTAGAAGAATTGTCGTCATCAGAAATACCATCATCATAAGTTTGAAAGAAACTTGTCATAAATATAAAACATCCATAAGCTGATCTTGTAGAATTTACCGTTCTTAGTGATAGCCCTTTCTTCAATGGTTCGACATAAATTTCATGGCCAATCTTTGCAAGGCAATGAATTGCTCTCGCAAAAAGCCTCACAGATTCTCCAGTGATAACACAACGCATGTCTGTCGTTTAGACATTTATCCAATTCTTTGTTTCAAGAGATTTTTGGTAAAGAAATACACTTGTTATGTCTTTTATTTTCGATTATTTTCATTTGCAAATTTACCGCCATTCGCCGCAATTTTATACCTAATTTCACCAACCTCCCCCCCGGTATGTTCACCCAGATCACAGAATAAGGCACACTGATCTTTATTCTGTGCCCAGATAGTAGTAAAAACCGGAGGGGATGCACCCTGAATATTTTTTTTAAATAAAAAAATATGTTATATTTATTTCTAGTTTTTAAAAATCTCCCCCCCCCTCCGTTATGTTCTGCCGTGCATATTCAAAATACTGACCTATACTAGATAAAGCCGGGGGTACACTTGTTTTCGCGAACGAAATTTAACCAAAATGGTTGCCAAAAGGAGTTCATTTATTTGATATTCGAAGCAAATATCGACATTTAAATAAGAATAGAAGCATGAAACAACTAGAACAAGAAGCAGGCAATCTCTGAAAATGATTAGTGGCTCTCGTGGTACAACGAGAGTGAGTTTTGTATGTCAAAAATGCTCGCAACCTTTGC
This sequence comes from Paramuricea clavata, assembly GCA_902702795.2. Classification (NCBI taxonomy): domain Eukaryota; kingdom Metazoa; phylum Cnidaria; class Anthozoa; order Malacalcyonacea; family Plexauridae; genus Paramuricea; species Paramuricea clavata. The sequence goes on from CACRXK020012746.1 coordinate 10,387, forward strand.
GCCTAGATCAAAGCTCATTTAGCTCAATTGATGATGAAACTCTGTCAGAGCTAACTCGTAAGTACAAAACGGTTATTGAAAGCTTTCTTGCATGTTTTGTACCAATATCTGCACTGTACTTAAGTTTATAAATATTGTATTGTACATTTTAAGCTTATTTATACACAATTTTATTGCTTCAATATAAAAAAGTACAGTCAATAAACTTGCATCTTTTTAATTTATAGTCCCACTTCCAAGCTTGCCAGTTGTTCCCAATGAAAAATCAACTGCGAAGGAGAAAGATTCTGATCATGAGGTAGTCACTATGTCTGTGTTATCAAACGACCATTCTCAAAAGGATTTGACCCTTTGCCTTTTATAACCATGCACATGAACATTTGGGCACAGACTTCACTGAACAGATATGCTTGAGTCGGCCAAAAACCTATAATGCTGCCACACCCTATATTCACAATAGTTTGCCATCTAAATGTGCTCGCCATTTTTTTAGCTGGTACAAGAGGCATTCACCCCCCTGAACATCTGCCCATTTTTAATGTTTTCAGGGGTTGAATGCCTCTCGTAAGTGCACTGGCTAGATGACAACATTGCAAAGTTAGTCAAAATCATAGGCCTGAAATATGATGTTGTTTCAGTTGTGAAATTTTTATTTGAAAGTTGATTGATATGTTAGTTGTGATAGTTATTGTTGTGAACTTGCTTTAAATTTTTTTAAAAACTAAGAAATATTACATCTTCAAAAATATATTCCATTTGTTCTTTTAAAATATTCAGAGATTTATACAAACTTACAAAGGCATAAATTCATCTATTTAGTAAAAATGCTCGAAACATACTTACATACATAAATGAGTTCATATGCATTTGTACTGTTCTTCTTTTTTGAAAATAACCGAAACCGAACCGAGGTTTTTTTGTTCCAAAAAACCCGGAACCGAGATAAAATTTTTGGAACCGCACAGCTCTAGACACAATGCTATGATCTAAAATTTACCCAAGTATTCAACTCTACCTGCAGGCCAATATACCAGAGGTCAATGATGATGTTGTTAAAAGAACAATTGCATCTAAAAGGTATGACAGATCAATGCATAACATCAAGTTGCTAGACTTACAATTGGGTCAAACTTTCGTTTAATTAAATACAAGTACATTGTATAAAAACATTCATTTCAGTACAAGTACAATTACTATAAAATGGTAGTGTTCGCTGTTTATTTGCAGATCTGTGGATGGCAATGGTTTTACATTAATTGATGCCCAAAATGTGAGATCAGACAACCTTAGTCACAGACTTAAGGTAATGTACTATCTAGCTATCTCTTGGGCCTCTATGATGCCAAGCTGCTGAATCACCAACTCGAACCGACTTGACCTTGTAGCTCAGTTGGTAGAGCATTGGACTATAGTGTCCGAAAGGTTGCGGTTTCGATTCACACCGTGGTCAGGCAAACTTTTCAGCTTGCCCGGTGTGGATGCACACTCATAATAATTTCTCCATGTTAGGTGACAAGTCAGTTATTTGACATCATGTCAGCACAGTCAGACATTGATCATCCATTGTGTGAAGAATGCACAGATACTCTGCTAGACCAGCTTGATCATCAACTGAAAGTCACCACAGATGAACTCAACGACTACAGCAAGGAATTTGTAGATAAAATAGACGGCAGTAAGGAGGAAGATACTGAGTTGTTAACCAAGGAATTAGAAGATTTGAAATTGGAGGAATCACAGTTGATGCAGGTGTTGATTGTTTGGAATTTTGACTTGGAATTTTGGAATCATGACAATTTACCCTTATTTTCTCTTTCCCTTATATTCCATGCCCCACCTCACTCACCCCTTGCCCTCACCACCTCCCATTTTACCCACACTCCACCTTGCCACACCCTGTCTTATACCCCACCCACTCCCTCTTATACACCTCCTCATTCTTGATATTCCCCCACATACTCCACACTTCCCCACCCCTTCCCACCCTCACCTCTCATTTCCCTCACTGTAATTCCTCATCCCCCTACGCTCAAACGTACTGTAAGGACACTGTGTACATGGATGCACTCTACATCTCCCACCTACTCATTTCATTACCTCCCCTCTCCCTTATCCTTCACCCTCATCCCTACTTAATCATATTTCCAGGAATTGGAAAAGGTTGAGGTAGAACGTTGCAAGGTAGAACAGTCCATTGCCAAACAACAACAAGAAGCAGAGAGATTGGACAAGGAAGAGGAGAAATATTGGATACAATATAATGAATATCAGAAACAACTCTTGGAGTTTGAAGAAGAACAACAGAGGTATGTGAGATATGCAGTTGGATCTACAGGCCACCCCAATTATTTTCATGATACTGAACAGATATATATATGCCCTTTCGTGCTTGGTTTGGAAAATTGGTACACTAGTACTGTACAGTAGTATAATAAATACTAATATCATTACATGTAAGGTTGAAATATATTTCCTTTTTCGCACGAAACTGCCATTGGCTTGACCAAAATGATTAGTTTTGAAAGGTGAAACATATTAGTTTTGTGCAAATCATAATGAATGTGTTTTTAAAAATTTTACAGTGTAGACAATCAGCTTCATTATGCACAAATGCAGTTGGATAAACTCAAGAAAACGAATGTCTTCAACAGTACATTTAACATTTGGTAAGGTGTGATAAAATTATATTTAACCCATTTCAGAGGTCATTGACTGCCAGGAAAATTGTCTGGCATTAGACAGAGTACAAGAGTAAAATAATAAAGCATGACACAAATATTAATTTACATTATTTTGTCAATTTTTCAGGTACAAAGGGCATTTTGGTACAATTAATAATTTCAGGCTTGGACGACTTCCAAGTGTGCCGGTATGTTTGCAATCTGAATTCTTGCTTGGGAGCTTTTGATTGGTGATGAAGCCAACAACGAAATACGGTTTTCTAAGTTTATGCACCTCTATTTTTTCTGCTTAAAGCTTAATCGTATTTGTACTTTGTAGGTTGACTGGAGTGAAATAAATGCTGCTTGGGGGCAGACAGTACTTCTGTTACATGCATTAGCACGGAAAATGAATCTTAAATTTAAAAGGTGAACATTTTGATTTTTCTAACCAGCTTGATTTTTGCAATAGGAGATGGTATGTGTGGACGACTTTGATGGCAAAGATAGTTTCTTTGATAATCCCTTTAATCCCGTATATAAACGCAACATACAAGTGTGTATATTTCAGTTCAGATTTCCAAATATTCACACGACTTTATCGTTATGTATAGATATCGTTTAGTACCGTTTGGAAACCATTCTTACTTGGAAAGTCTCGAAGATAAATCTAAAGAATTACCATTGTAAGTATTCATACTCTACTATAGCATGTCAAAGTTTTTATTCAATGTATGTATCAAGTTTCAAAATCTATTTCGTTTTTCTTTTCAGATACGCATCAGGTGGATTCCGATTTTTCTGGGATACAAAGTGAGTAAATTTTTTGATAGTATGTTTGACAGAATATTTTATACTCCATCTCAAAAACTTTGCCATCTCATACTTTTAGATTTGATCATGCTATGGTGGCATTCCTGGATTGCCTTCAAGAGGTCAGTTCATAATAAAGGCCCATTTCCACTGAAGAAAATTTTCCGCGGAAAGAAAAATTTGTAAAATGTGATTGGCCGACACAAATTTTACGTCGGAAACAAAATTTGAAGTTGAAAATTTTTAACTTTTAATGATATTTTCGGGAAAATTTTTGCCCGTGGAAATTTTTCTTTTCAAAATGCCGTCATTATAACTTACAGTTTTTCATGTGTTTCACTTAAAGTTTTCACTTTGTTTTTCTAGTTCAAAGAGGAAGTAGAAAAAGTTGATAAACGTTTCTGTCTACCATACAGGTATTTTTCCTTCTTTATACAATTTCCACATTGTTAGCAACAACGCGACAATTTTTAACGACAACTCGCAGTGCAAATGAGGTTACACGAAATTTTATTGGTTCTGTGTTGTCGTTAAAAGTTGTTCCGTGTAATATCGTCTTTGAAGTTATACTCGCTTGTGTCATCAGTGACCACATTATACGCCATTTGTTAATGTTTTCTGATAATTTCTTCGCATGTGAGAAGAGCGCTTCCAGTTTGACTCTACCAAACACGTTTTTTTTTCGGTTTCTCTGCCTGCGTTTCAAGATGGGAGGACAGTTTATAAGAGTGTTATAAAATGTTTGTGATGTTACTCTGAGTGTATATCCACACCAGGCAAGCTTGAAAAATATTCCTTGGCCACGGTGGCCAGGAATATTTTTCAAGCTTGTCCGGTATGGATATACACTCAGAGTAACATCGAGTACATAACACCAACACAGAAAAAAAAA
>CACRXK020012747.1:0-14750 GCA_902702795.2 Paramuricea clavata
TGTTATATAAAATATATATATATATATATATATATATATATATATATATATATATATATATATATATATATATATATATATATATATATATATACATTAATCTCACTTGAACTAGAGTGATCGTTCTTATGATTTTCACTCTTTGAGAATTAAAAGCGACAGGAATCCAAAGAATGTTAGTAATTTTTATGAATTTTATAACTTGCATGCGGAATTCGTGTTACTAACCCTCGTCAAAGTACTATGCTTAATTTAAAGGCTGATTTATACACTATTACAGTTTCTGATCACAGTAGGAATTTTGGCATCATTTTAGAAATGTTTGGCGGAACTATGACTTAATGTTTACCACTGAGGCAGTTATACCTCAAACAATTCTTACAAACCTTTCAAAACGTGGAATTTACTTATGCAAAATTTCTACTGCTTTCACAGAAACCTTGAACCATCCTTGGCAAAACGTTGAATGACATAGGGTGGTAAATTCCACCGAAAAATAGTTATTTCTTTATTTATTATACCTTTATTTAATTAATACGCCCCCAAAACAATTTACATTCAATAGAAATAATAGAAAATATTTAGCTATATAGGTAAGAACCTTCTATAATAGATAAGAACCTATATAGATAAGAACCTTCTATAAGCGCCAAGGATGTTATAAGTAAAAAATATATAATAAAATAGATATATGCCGGAATATAAGTAAATTAATGAGTTATTAGGAATACGTGCATATAATGATATCGAATGATATAATTTGACATAATGATATGGTTATGGAAATGCAAAGTATTTTAAATGATACAATAGCTACAGACATGCATGCATGCATGCATGCATGCATGCATGCACTAAGCAGAAATTACCAGAAAGTTCTATGACGGATGTGTTTACTTTATTCTGATATGACATGGAGTAATATGTTTCAGGAACAACCAAGTAACAAATTTTTGCTAAAGTGACGAACATTTTATAAATAGGAATTAACGAAAAATGGATTCGCTTTTCCGAAGAAACATCATAAATCCAACAAGCTTGCACAGCAAAGCTAATTACCAGACCGTGCTTCTGGTGAACGGAATGCCCTTCTCGTATAACTAGTTTTCGTCATGCTATAATTAGTGTATCACAATATTCATAATTTGTTAATGGGAAAATTTAATCATGAAACATGATGTGGATTACACGATTTTCAGTTTTTATAATTATTAGTTTAAACGGAGTTTCATGCATTTATGCAACCATGTATTCCTGAAATGCGGAATGCTTAAGCTCCACCATTCCGCCTCTTCTCCAAACATTACGCCAAATCCTTATTGAGAATGAACGATTTTCCAAACGGGTCATTAATATATCATATATTTTATACCAATGCACTAAAATATACATGTACATTCATGTATTTCTCAAAAATTGAAGAACATCGTTTTTCGAACATTGCGGTTGTGACATAACTTGCATACCAAAAATAGTCCATATTACTGATTTGGTACTCAGTATTTTCAAGTTTTAAAAATAATAATATGAAAACAAGTGAAATAAGAATGTTAATTGTTCACAACTCAACAACAATTTCAGAAAAATATTGTCGTGAGTTGTATTCTATTCTTCTTTGCCTGTTTCGAGGTTCTTTTTCTCAGACACTTTTGGAGCTGGGGGAAGGAGAGATTTTGAAGGAGGCTGAAAAGAAATTGAGAAATTTTAATTCTTGTCTTTTTGTGTCCTACAGTGTATAAATCAGTTTTAATGGTGGAGTTTCAAAATATATTTTGTATAATTTAATTTCATCTGGAATATTCCGCGTACAGTAGTTCTTTATTTCGTAATGAATATACTTTTTCATGTTGAGTTGTTACAAATCGAATGGTCCAGCTTAAATGTTGACTACTGCATGAGTGATTGATTATATAAATATTGGGATATATATAGGCCACCATCATCATGTGGTAATCAAATGTATTCTATTGATGATAAATAGAGCTTTCACGTTTCGAGTGGAGGGCCTTCATCGGGAAGCGTTCTTTAAGAAGCTGTATTCTGGCATGTTGATGGAAAAATCTCATCATAAATATGTCTTAGCGAAGACGATGAACAACGTTGGCATTATTGGAAAATAGGCAATTCTGGAAGAACATGCAATAAATTTCGAAGTATATCGTTGCATGTAACACGAAGATAAACCCGCTTGGTTAGATTGTCCAAAGTAATTACGTGATCGCGAAAGTAATCCACTTCAAACCGCATTACATCATATCGTCCAGCATGCATTTAGGTCATCAGAGTTATAATAATGTATTGCTTAATTTGGCCTGCAATAGAGGTATACAAATGGCTCGTTTAGAAAATCTTTTACCTTGGCGCAATGGCCGGTTTAGAATGCTTTGAAATAAATTATTTCTGGGTAAGTTACATCTGAATTTTCAGATAAATTCGAGGGTTTGGGGATGAGACGGAATGTTCGAGCCTATAAAAATTCCGCATCCCAAGAGTAAATTGTGGGGAAATGCACGAAATTCTGTATTAAACTAAAAATTTCGTATTTCTAGATCATGTTTTGAAAATTCCACAAAAAAAAAGTGAAATAATTTCCCATCACAAAATTCTGAATATTGTGATACACTAATTTCCGGAATGACTGACAGCCAATAACAAATACTGGTTATACGGAAGGGCGTTGGAATCGCCGGAAGCACGGACTGGTAATTAACCTTGCTTTGCAAACATGTTGGATTTAAGATGACTCTTTTGAGACAATTAAAGGAATTAGGTCGTAATCGCAATTGTCTGCGCAGTTGAATAATTGCTTCCTAATATAAACAGCTAAGCTATAGTATGCGATGTGGGTTGGCCGATAAAACTTATTCCAACTGTAGTTTTGTGACGGAGTGGGAGGGTTTGGGACTTTGCTTTTCTTCTATTGGGCTCCAAAGGTTTCATGATGGTTACGTAACGCCACTAAAAGTGCTGTTTGCAGTTAACATTTTCAAACGTTGAGGTTTCTATAAAAATTTCCCCGCAAATAGAGAAAATGCCATTTTTAGGGAGTTTAGAGTGTGAAAACGTTAAAGCAATATGTACCATGGATACCGATCTAGGTATATTTATCACTTCTTTACTGAAACCGAGGAAACAGTCTGTTTTGTGGACCCGAACTGCGGTTGAGGGGCCACAAAGTAAGACACTGTTTTCCCGAGATCTCAGTAAATAAGTGTTTTGTTATATAGTATATAAGTGTCATAGTACGAATAATTCTCCGCTTATTGGAGTGAATTTGAAACCAAAACTAGATAAATAGAACGCCGTAAATGTTTAATAAAAAAAGATTAATAGAATGAACTTTGTAACTTCACGGTTGACGCACGTGCGCACTGCACCCATTCTATTTTTGACCAATAATTATTTCATTGTTGCTCGGTTGCCCCTTCGCCAAAGCATGCAGTTAACATGACGTTTTGTGAACCGGTACGTGACACAGTTTTGACCAATCGGCAAACAGAAAAATTGAACTTTAACAGTACACTTACTATATAACAAATGTAGATGGGGAAAAAATGCGCAAACGCGCCGATAGATCCGGCTATATGCCATAATGAACGTAAATACTTAGCCATGTATTGTCCAAAATCTGACAATCCGAAGCAATACTTGACCTTCCAATTTATTCAGCAAAGTTTTTATAGATAATAATATTCACACATGGTACATTTAACTGTGTTCGTTTTTGCTTCTGTTCATTGGTGTTGTCCTAAGATGATTTGACCAAGGGTGGCCAGAACCACCAGAAAATTATTTTCATCTGGAGTCTCGATTTCCTGCGTTTCAAGTGCTGTTATAAAATTTATATGTTATAAAACATAATAACAAACGAAGAAAATATTGAATATAGGGGAAAATACCATTATACTACTACTCGTGTAATATTAAAAACTGAATAGAAGTATCCTAACCTTACAACCGTACTTCTTTGTATTGTGGAACAAATTGATATCGCGCTCCCTTTCTGAAATGGGCTCACTTGGACTGAAGATTAATTTCAGAGGGATGACCAGAAAAATTCAAAAAGGGGTGCCACCTGTAGGATCTTTGCAGCTCTGTAAACATTCGTTTGGTGTTGGCAAATGAATTGATCAATTGTAATATTTACACTCAATAAGTGTTATAGGTGCTTCAGTACACTAACTGGGTGTAATTTTGGTGGGTGTAATTTTGGTGGGTCTAACACACAAAATTGGTGTTAACATCTACACTGGACCAATGTTTAGAGAGCTGTAATCTTTACGCCATTTTGGTTTTGCAGAAGTTTAGAGTATGGATGGTAATAAATTTTCTTTTACCAATAAAAATGTTGATCAAAATGTAGTGAAACAACCGTTTGATTGTTTGTGCAACCTATCGTTGGAGTGGAAATTTGGGAGAAACACGTACGAGTGAGTTGTCAGAAAGGAGATCAATTTGAAGTCTTTGAAACACTTGCGAGTGTTTGTTTTCACAAATTGGAGGAGAAACCATTCCATTAATCATTAATAAACATGCATGACGTATTTACTAATCAATGGAATTAATGCTTATTCTTTATGTTTTATTTATAGCTATTAACAAGGAACATATCCGCATTCGTAAAGATGTAGACTCATCAGAACCGGTAAGATATAAGAATGGTGTTATCGAGTTCTGGGTTTTGTATATTCTGGCATACTGTTTTGTGGGAAGTTTAGAATTATATAATACTACTGTATAATACCACAGTTTTCCAACCTCTTTTTATTCTCAAGATATTCGAATTACTTGAAAATTTAGATTAAGAACTAATAAAATTGAGAATCAAATTAATTAAATTAATTAAGTTTTTGTTGTACTGTATACGAGCGACTGGTTACTGTCGTCTCATTCCTATAGGTGAATATACAGCTATTTCAACTAAGGTTGTCCCCGAGCAAACCGGAAAAGTCGAACACTAGCGCGAAAGGCTGCTGCGAAAGTAGTATAGGAACTAGCGTGTCTAGACCACTAGACTTTCGACGGTTTTTCCGTGAACCGAAATCTGTCTGGCTCAATCTGAATTTTTTAATCATGATTTTATTTTCTAGACCATATTGGTTTTTTAAGCGCTAGATTTTCTAACAAAATTAAAACGATTCACTTCTCTCAAATCTTCAAATTTCAACTCCACCAATTTCATTCAATTTTTCTATTCCAAAGCCTATTCAACACCTTTTATTTCACTCCTGAGGATACTCACACCCTTCTATAAAAACCTTTCAATCAACGCTTGAACAACTACCTTCCATACGCCATAGCAGCGTTTACTAGAGTTTTTATGTAATCTTCAGCTTCACGTGGTAATATGTCCCTATTGTTTCTAGTTAGTGTAAGATCCACCAGGGTTCTTCTAAGGGGGCATAATTTTCTGCACTTATTTTTTACCCTTTCTAGTATCATCCGATCTGCTTCCTCTTGGGTAAATTTTCCGGGTAGCCTTCCAACTCTTATCAGTTCATTTACAGGTTCGACTTTACATTTAACTGCTTCCTTCATTGTCAGGTAGTGTCCGTAAGCATAACTGGTAACTCCATCCTTCAAGATATACCTTTTATCATCAAAGCAACTTAGAGTGACCTTCCTCATTTTGTAAGTTCCAATTGTATGCTTCATGCTCCTAATTGTATTCATATTATGTCTCATCCTACCTTTCGTACTAATTACATTCTTGAAGTTCTCATGAGTGAGCTTATTTCTAATGACATACTTTTTGACTCCTTTAGCGGTCATTCCACCTCCACCGTTTTCCTTCACATATGAGTACATCTTAGACCTTAACCCAACAAACTCAATTATGGGTACTCCTTCAGCTTCGTCCTTAAACTTACCTATGACCTTCTTGTTATGAGTTGAGTAATATGGAGAATCTTTTGGATAATCTGAATTATCCCAGCAGTCTTGCTCTTCACCGATCCTCTTGAAGTCCTCGTAAACATCATCCGTCTTTATTTCGTACATCAAGCTGTCAATATCAGTGAACAGTAACCTTGACCTGTTACCGTACTCCTTCTTAATTGTGTTGTAGTGGAAATCATACATTAAAGTCTTGGATAAGTCTAAGATGCTCATTCCTACATAGCACGGTTTATTTAGCGTTAGAACTTCCTTCATTCTTTTTACAACTATAAGGTTCTCATTCATGATTCGATGTGACTGGAAGCAGGGTGATGCTGTCAGTTTTAGGAGGTCGTCTTTTGAGGACACTAATTTTACATCAACTCTTTTCCTAAGATTTTCCATTGTTTTTCCATAGATTGAATTATTCATTAACTTGAAGAAGTTCTTTTCGAACGTGTTACGAGCTACTGATCTTTTCTTCGTATTGAAGTCAATATAGTTCTTAAGCCAGGGAGACTGTTTAAATGTAACCGCTCTATGAACCCTTGTGAGTTTCATTCCAAGGTCTGTGTAGAGTTTTAGATTACGTACATGTAAGACGTAGTTCTTTCTGGGTCCTAGTGAGTTTACCAGTTTTCTTACTCCTCCAATTGTCAGCTGGAATTTCTCAGCAATACTCTTCGCATAATCTGACAACATAGAAGCACTAATTTCTTTACTCTCTGGTGCTAGAGGATAACCGTTATGTAAGTCGTGAAGTTCTTGTGGATATTGCAGGTCAACCTCTAAAACGATCCCTCTTTCGTTGTCTCCTAGGTAATCATCTAGATTCATACCATCAACTTCCTCGACCCACTCAAACTCTCCATTAGGTAGTGGTTGTGACATCGCCCAGCCATATAAATTGTTAGCGTCGAGGTACATAAGGTACTTGTTTTCTAACGACTCATCATACGTCTCCATGTACTGATTATTGGCTGTTAAGTGTCTATGAGCAATATGACTTATACCACCTCTCATTCCCTTCTCGAAGAACTGAAACACGTCCATATCACTTACAAGTTCTATTTCCTCACCTGACTGTTTCAAGAAGGCGTCCCAACTTAGACTAGGTGCTGACATGTAATGTGCAGGGTCAAGTTTGTAATTTTTATTTATTTATTTATTTATTTATTAAACTTTGCCAAAAACACTTAACAGAACAGCAAATAGACATCTACACAATAAACATGGACAAAAATGGCAGGGACACCACAACAGTGTAAACCAATTACTGTGGGCCCTATACAAAAATACACATACAGTACAGAACATATAACATACAGTACATGGACAGGAGACTAAAAACAACAAGTTAGTTCAGAACGTAAGTAACGACTAGTGTTACACTTCAGACAAATAGTCTTCCATGTCCTCGGATCTTCTTCGTCGAAGCATTCTCTCAGGGCTGTCAGGTAGTAAGTTTGTAAATCGGTTTTGAATTGCCTAATATTAATGTCAGGAGATCTTAGTGTAGTTGGTAAAGAGTTCCAAGTTCTGGATGTACGAATAAAGAAGGAGCGTTGGTAGGTAGAGGTTTTGCATTTGGCCGGACGGAAGGAGATTTGGTTGCCACTGGAGGATCTGGTCGTTCTGGTTTGGGACATGACTTCGGGGAGGACGTCATGGGACACGTCGACCAAGCCGTTCACCGCTTTGAAAAAGAACACGAGATCCAAGTATTCATGCCAGTAAGATAGCGGTAAGAGACCCAGACTGGCAAGTCGTTCCCGATAAGTCTCACTGCACAAGTACGGAAGGTTTAAAATGTACTTCGTTGCTCTTCTTTGGACCCGTTCCATACGTTGGATGAGGGTCACGGTTTGAGGCGACCAAACCTGGCTCGAGTAACCAAAAACCGACCGAACCAAAGACAGATACAGAGTCCGGCGGGTCCTCGCGTCGCTTATTTCCCCAGAACATCGCTTTATAAATCCAAGGAGTTTGTTGGCACGGGTACACCGGTCTAAAATGTGTTTAGACCAGGTTAGATCCAGACATGTTCCAGACATGTTCTCCTGAAGTTTTCAAATACATCGGCTAACAAAAGAACGTCAGTCTCTAGGTAGAGATCGTGGTAGTCTCTCATGGTTTTCATCCTAAAGTGATCCCATACTTTCCTAGCTCTTTGGTAATCTTCTTCCTTCACCTCTGACTCATACAGTGATGAGTAAAACTTATCTCTACTAGGAAGACCCTCTGTATTGAGTTTACTAATGTCATCCAGAAATTCATATGGAAAGACTCCTTTTTGTGTTACTAAATTGAAGTCCTCACCTTCCACCTCTTACCTACTATTTTAAAGTCCTCAGGTGAAAGGTTACTCACCAGTGCTTCTAGTGAAGAAGCCATAAACTGTATAGAGTCTATGAAGACAAGATTTTTACCCAGTGTGAATGAAATATATTTTTCCATATTATTTGGGATCACGTTAATGTTCATCTTGAACTTACCAATTTCCTGCATAATTAGATGACTATCATAACCTCTCAGATTGTGGAAGACCACAGGTACTTTCCATGTAATTCTGTATTTCAGGTTGCATATATTATGAGCAGCTCCACGGTACATTCCTGTTACATGATCATGGTCCCTTACTCTATCCTCACCAAGATCGTTACCACATATTGAACAGTTTCTTGCCTTCCAGAACTCAGCTTCTTCTTCAGGTGTAATTACCATCTTTTTCTTGAATATACTGTTGACCATTTCTCTACATCTTAAAGACTCTATTAATACAGTCTTTAGAAATACCAGTGCAGCATCTTCTCTAACGTAACTCTTATACTCACCAGAGTACTTATCATCATAATGGCAGACAGTCTTTAGACCAAAACTACAAGCCTTGTGTGTCTGATAAAGGTCTGTACTACTTTTGTCCTCAGAGTTTTCTGACTCCACTTTTTCCTCCTCAGGTACCAGTATAGACTCAAAGTCAGCGTATATCACAAATGGTACAGGCATTGAGTTCCTGTGATTTTTGAACTTGATTTTAGTACCTTCATTGGGGAGCTTTACAGCCTGAGTTCCATTTACCTCGATATACGTCTCCCTATGTTTTTCCAGCGACTCTTTACTCACACAACTATAAAGACAGTGTAAACAAAAGTGTTTCTTGTGTGTGTATCCACTTACGCTGAAAAGCATTCTGTTCACATCCTTTATGAGCACATAGTGGTTATTACCTTTACCGTCACCTAGGAGTAGAAGCTCCATATGCTCATCATATTTAGCCTTGGAGTTTCTTATAGGATAGAACTGCTTTTTGCCCTTGTAACCGAACACTGATATGTTGATACTGTTTTTCCTCTCAATCTTGTCAATGTCACATATCTTCACAGGGAAGTCTATACCGCTATAATCCAGGTTGTCTACAAACTCCCTATCTTTTCGTGTGATAGTGGTTGCTCTTCTGGCCTTAGGATTCAGATGTCTCACATGACTCCACAGGAAACACATATTGTCATTGTTCTTCATATTGATGAGTCCACACTTTGGATTACTAATGTCCCCAGGTAGTTTCATATATGAACTACCCTTCAGAGGTCTGTACATTGCAATGTTCACGTAATGGCTCTCAATATTGAGAATAATCCAGTTTGAACCTAAGTTTTGAAAGGTTTCAATTCTAGACAAAATTGTTAGTTGGTTTTGAGCAGCTGTACTTTCAATATCCTCGAAGTTAGTTGCAGTGCCAGTTTTAGACTTGAAGTAGATTGAGTCCTTCTTTGTTTTACCGTTACCTATCTCCTTCGACATTCTCACCTTTATTGTCTCCGTGTACTTCAACCCTCCCATTCTCTTCAATTCGTTCACAAGTATTCCTCTCGCTACCTGTCTACTTGCAGTTAACTGATTCAGGGGGTCCATATAATGAGGAGTTATTGAGTAAGTTACAGCAGCTCCATTTGCGGCTGTTTCAATTTTTCTGTGGAATGGCTTTTCAAGGTAAGTTCCAAATGGGTCTATTTCGTGTTTTTCTGGTGTAACCACTATAGGCTGTTCCTTAACTTCCTTCGACACTCTTACAGGCTTACGAACCTTAGGAGGAGGAGCCGCTGGTTTCCTAGTTCTGGGTTTCGGTACAGGTCTTTCCTTGGGAAGTACCGTTCTGGGTTTCGGTACAGGTCTTTCCTTAGGAGGAAGTCTAGTTCTGGGTTTAGGTGTCGGTCTCCATGGAGCTACACCCTTAGGCACTTCGGGAGCTTTCCTTGTGGGTTTCTTATTAAGATCCACACTGATCGTAAACTTACCTGGACCTGTTGGAGTTATAATACTGTTTGCAGGCACCGAGAGTTTTATCCTATTTTGACTCAGGAATCTTTCCGCGACAGTTTGCCTTCTAACCTTAGGCTTTTGTTGTATAACATCAACCTTAGGCTTTGGTGGTCTACCTCTCTTTTTAGGAACCTTAACTTCACCATCAACCTTAGGCTTTGGTGGTCTACCTCCGGGACGCTTAGGATTGCTCTCATTTTCGATTCTCCTAATTTCCGCATTCACCTGAGGATCTTCTGTGCGCCATCTACCTCCCATTGTTGGTGGTAACCCCTTAACTCCCCTTGCTAGTAGACTTTGGTATGCCTCCTCTACAAGTAAGGCCTTAGCCTTTTGTCTTTCGGAGTACTTCCATGTTGGCATAATCCCTCTTTTACCTTTATAGTTCAAGGGAAGACGTCTAGGTTTCTTTACCTCCATATCACGGTCAACTTCATCTACGAATTGTCTTTCTCCTTCAAAGGGATTTTTGCCCTTATCATCAGGTGCAATCCTATAGGTTTTGTCCTCCATGATGTTCTCTACTCTTTCATCAATCTCGTTATCACTGTCTATGATACTGTTGAGAGCCATAAGCTGTTCTACGCTGAATTCGTTCATGTCAAAATAACTCGCCATATTTTTCAACTGTTCCTCTATACTATATATGTAAAAATAAATTTGGCTATTTAATTGTTAATTTATTTAGATTTTATTTTTAATTTATTCTTTAGATTAATTTATTATATTAATATTTCTTTAAGTCTTTTATTTAATTTATTATATTAATATTTCTTTAAGTCTTTTATTTAATTTATTATATTGATATTTCTTTAAGTATTTTAATTAATTTATTATATTAATATTTCTTTAAGTATTTTATTTAGTTTATTGTATTAATATTTCTTTAAGTATTTTAATTTATTATATTAGTATTTCTTTAAGTGTTTTTACTTTTCCAGTTATCATAATATTTACACTTCTCAGGTTTCCATCCAAGCTCAACAAAAACTTTCCCATACAATCTGTCCTCAAGGATGTCCACTATCCTTTGAGTCTTAATATCCTCAGGAGGGTTTCTTAAGGTGATACCATTCATGCTGGCTATCCTCAGCAGGTAAAACTTGTATCTAACTATATTGCGCCCCCTTTGCAGTCTAAGTCTTTGTATACATCTTACGATGCTTCTAAACTGCTCCCTTATTATATCCCTATCCCTAGAAGCAACATGTTCGAACAAGTGTCTCTCAAACCAACGGACTCTATTATGACAAGACTTCTTTTTCAGGTAGTCATCCTTGTTGTGGTTGTAACTAACGTAGTATGTGAAGTTATTCATATCACTTGTACCACACTGTGTGCATGTATCTGCTCCATCTATCATTACAATAGACTTACTTCCACATTCACTACATATTGGATCATACGTGTGTTTTATCTTTATTCTACTCTCTGCGTGCTTCCTCACAGCAGCCTCTAACTCGTCCAGTGTATTTACCCTTTACCTACATGTGCTATCTCCTCAGGTGTTGCCATCTGTAACCATTCCATTTCCCTATACTATATATGTGAAAATTTTTGTGGCATTTTTTATAGCATTAAATAAGCTGCCCCTCCAACCACCCCACCTGTAATTAAACCAAAGATTGTCATATATTCTTCCATTTCAGAGCTAGGTTTGTAGTGATTACTTAATTGTGCCATTCTTGGCATGGGCTTATGTGTTAACTCATTGATTCTTCTAACGAGTTCCAGCGACTTATTCGTTGAATTAATATCCTTATTTGCCTCAGCTAGTTCTGACTTTAGTTGGGCAATTCTATTTCTTCTATCAGTAACTTCCTCAAGGTACTTCTCTCTTTCAGCTGTTAGGTTCTCCATTGCAAGGTTATGTCTCTTAGCTTCCTCAGCGTATCCATTCTTGTCAAACATCTTAAATAAGTATCCTGCTCCCGCAAATGCAAATGCGTTAAAAAGTCCTTCTGCTACTGCTCCCGCCATTATATAGTCTTACCTAGGTTTTGAATGGATCATCTGGTAGATACTTCTTTTCTTTCAAGTAAGAGACCAGTAGAGATGAAAGACTAACTGAAATAGCTAACTTTACCATTCCTTTTACATTATCTGGGGTACCTAACGGTTCTTTCAATAGTTTTTTCGATGCCATTGATATACCAACTGCTCCTGCTGTAAGTAACACTGCGTTGTACACTTCCATTGTCATCTTTGATTCTTTACCCATCTTGCTATAATATATGGTATGTTTAATGTATCATTCAAGTGAATCTAACTTGGACTCATCAGCTTTCCTAGTTACTTCTACAGTTTCAGGGATGTACTTAGGTTCTAGTTCCTTAGTTTCCCTCTGATGCGACTTATATGCTAGCACAAGAGATATCAATGCAATGGCCACTCCTATGTAGGTAATCATACTGTCATTACTAGATGACTCCCCAGGTTCAGCCAGTTTCTTTTTTCTCTCCTTTGCTATTTTACTGATTGCAGCTAATCGTTTTCCTGCAGCTACTCTTCTTGGGTCCTTCTTCTTTTCGCTTGTTACTGGTACTTGAATTTGCTTAGGTTTATCTTCCATTCTACTTGTAAGATACCTTAGGTTTAACTGGGTTTCGTCTTATGAGATATCTTGAATTCTACTTGTAAGATAACTTAAATTTACTTGTAAGATGTCTCAATTCTACTTGTAAGATAACTTAAATCTACTGGTGAGATAACTGGTGAGATAACTTGAATCTACTGGTGAGATGTCTCAAATTTACTTGGTAGTAAACTAGTACTTGTGTGATTTGAACTTTGGTCTGTACAGCTTTACATCGCAAACTGTATTTTTCGCTGCAACTTTCCTTACCCTTTTCTCGAGTGAGAAGTACTCGTTAATTCTAATACAAGTTTTCACTAGGTCGTCCGATATCATTGTTGCGTATCCTATTTTCCTCAGTCTTTCAAGCCATAATGCTTGCTTCTCACTTGTAATCCCGGTGCCCTTAGGAGACTTAAATTCAATGGCAAATCCTTTATACTTTCCCATAGGATTCTCTATAATAAGATCAGGCTGGCCACCTTTATATCCCTTCTTCCAGGCATCACATCTCTTTTGCACAGTGTCCTGGTACTCACCTAAGCCAGGTACTATTACAGCCTCTAGGTGGTTATCTCTAATGTAACTCACAACTATATTATGAAGGTCCGTTTCGTTTATAAGAATCATTTGGTTATATCTAAGTGACCTTCTATCTGGTAACTCATATGAGCCCGTTTTGCGTATAGATGGAAGGACTTCCCTGAATACCCAATCCTGAAACGCTTCCGCTATTGGGAGTCTTGAGTTGAATATTAGTTGATACAAACCAGGTTCGTACAGTAGAATTGTCTGTGGGTGATCACTTTCGAAGGGGGGCGAATCGCCCCCCTTGCGTAGCTCGTATACGCTTACCTTATTTTGTTTCCTGACTAGTTTCCTAACTGCTTTTCCCGGATCTGCGTACCCCAGAGACTCCGCCACATACTTTGCGTAAAACAGTACGTCCTCACCTTTCTTAATGAATCTTACACTAACATTCAACTTCTGGTTTCTGAATAGTTTTTCCATCTTTCCCTATACTATATATGCAAAAATTTTTATGGCTATTTTATTTTGATTTATGAAGCAGAATTCCCTCGTCCCACCCAACTGCTTACCGCTTTTGTGTACCTCCTATTGCAAATAAAATATTACATTTCATGTAGTTTCTTGTATACTTTTACAACTGTTTTAATTGTATCGGCTTTAAATGTTTGAAAGTCGTGTTGTAGTGGTCCTATGATTTTATCCTTGAGCGTGTATAGATCTCTCTCTAGTGAATCCAGTGTTTTTTGGATCTTATCTAGCTTTTCCTTGTTCCTGTCAGCTTTTTCAATCAATTCGTTAATTATGTCTTCGAACTCTGTTCCTTCCCAAGCGTTTCCCCACTCATGTGGTTCTCCGTAGTGTGACATTCTGTATTTAATAAGATATGTTTAGCTTCCTCAGATATTTCCTCAGACTCCTCCTTCTTATTCCACTTATGGGCAACTACATGTTTGGCTGTTGTACAGCCACCAGATATGAGCCCTATGAATGGGATGTTGGGGGATATCGTTCTGGTTAGATATGCTACGTCGTCCTTTAGAAGTTTGTCACTAAGTAGTTCCTCTGACAGTTTTTCTGAAGATTCCACTGCACCAAAACTTCCTAATACAGAAGCAAACTTTGAAATAATAAGTGTTGATAAGAAGTCACTTGCACATGACATCCTCTGACTTTACTTCTCTCACAGCCTCAAATATTTCTTCATCAGATTCAGTTCCCATCATCTATATTTCACGCGGTGTTTAGTTTAACAGTGTATGTCTAAGGGTGAATAAGTAGTACGTCCAGTGCGGTGAACTTCTCATCTTTTAATATCTTCGTAATCTCTGTAATTGTCTCCTGGGGAACACCACTTAGGTAATCATCTGTTATCACCTTCATATCCCTGCGACTAGGGTTGTAAAATGTAACTAGCCTGGAAATGTTCTCCCTGAATGGTTTTGCTACT
>CACRXK020012749.1:0-14748 GCA_902702795.2 Paramuricea clavata
GTGTCAATTGCACGCAACATTCTTTACTGCTAGCTGGTGGAGATCAAAATAAAACAGGAACATCAGTGTAAGTTAATTAGAGTTATATTTTTAATGCATGGAATTTCAAGCACAATGATAAGGTTTTCATTCCAGTTGGTTAACCATTAAACGTTTAGTCGCTTAAATGTTATAAGTTGCAATATTGGTGCACTGACAACTTATGCTTTTTGCCTATTTAGAGCAATGATAAGAAAAATTTTGACTCAAACTAATGTCGTTGTGATGACAGACGACCCAATCATAACACCAGGAATGGAAGAGTTTCTTTTACAAACAGAAAGCGGTCTCTCTGCAGGGCCAATAACAGCTGGATTGGTGGCACCTCAAGGAATCTTGCTTTTGACCTCTAACAACAATGTTTTCATTAGGTAATATAAAATATATTTGTAACTCAATCAATAAAACCTAACGTGCACTTTATTGTGCCAAACGAGAAGAGCTTCTGAACAGACAAAATCATTAGGTGTATCACAGCTCAACAAAGGTAAATCAAGTATTCAACTTCAGGACGCCATTGTGTGCAAATTATATGGTATTACGAGCGTAATCTTTTTAAATGAAGAAAATGAGCAAATACTGTTTAACTCATTAACTGGCAATGCGCCCGGATGCGCCCTGAGATTGGCAAGTGGGTAACTGGCAATGCGCCCGCATACGCCCTCAAATGACACCTCAACTTGCGGGCATGATATTTGAGCACGTGTTTATCGGGTTGCCTAGCAACGGATACGAAAATAGAACGCGAAATTCGAGCTTTTCAACGGTGTATCATGCAAGAAAATCGGCCAAAAACTCGCAAAGTTTTTCAAGTTTAAAACCTTAGTTTTTCAAAAATAATGAATAATGGCATTATTGTTGCAAAGAAGGATTTCACAGCAAGTTTTAAAAGAGAAAAAAGAAGACGTTTTTGAATGATTTACAACGAAAATTTGGCATGAAAGGAAAGCGAATGTATTGACGTTTTGGGCCAAGTTCTTCTGTGAACCTTGCGCGGGATTTTCAGCCAAAAAGATGAGGATTTCTCCAAACTTTATTAAAAATAGAAGTCGGAAATCACAAGAAAGATGAACACGGAACTCAAGTGAGCAGATACGATTTTTTAAAGGGTATTTTTGAGTAGAAATATGCGATCAAACACTCACAAAATTCGACCGCATTAATGTTGGTTGAATCTAGTTTAAAGTTATCTTTTTAGACGAACTGTTTATGCAAATTTGGGCGCAATTTTGACTGTTTTCGTGACCCCATTGTTGGTATTCTTGTTCAAGTTGTTATTTTAGCTAAAGTATATTTCAAACGACACTTACTGTGTGCGTATGTGATCTTTTTGACCTTTTTGGCAAGCATACTTCGAGTATTAAATTACACTAAATAAGTAGGATATTCCAAAATCACTGTTATATCTATTTTCATCAATTTAGTGTTAAAATGACAACTCGTTTCAGACATATTGTGGTTTAAAATAAGTGTATTGAATAAACGCGCTTGCTTGCCGCGTGCGAATATTAAAAAAATCCGCACTTGAGTTGTAAAGCTTTCAAAATGCATTTTTACTGTTTTTTATATCCCCTATAAAACTTTAAATCGATAAAGCAGATAATATTTGATGCAACATCATTTTCTAGTAACTACACGTGAATCAGAAGGAAAAGTTATGAAAATAGGTCGCGACGGTTGTTTGCAAAATGTCGCTTCTCTCTGAAATGGCTTCCTTTGCGGGAAGCCATGAAATTGAAGTCCTAACAAAAACCAACCTTAGCAGTTCATTTGGGCCCGTTGCTCACTTATTTATCATGAAATCGCTTCACTAGAACATTTTTAATAATCTCTATGGGAAACTTTGTAATTTTCTGAACTAAAAGTTTATGGTTTTGAGGTGTTTATTTTATAAAATAGCACGCGCGACAAAATGGCACTAATGTGGTTTCTCACGTCTGACAAACAACCAAAGATGAAAGTTCTTATTTCACCCTTTTATAGCTATGTGGAATACCTGAATATTAGGTTATCTTTTTCATGTGAGCATATAGATAACATTTCTACACAATAGTCCTTATGAAGGCTTATTTCAAACTCAAAAAATGAGATTGTTTTTCAGAGCCAGACTTCAAAAGAAACCGCCTGTCTGACATTTTATAGCAGCCTACATTGGCGCGCAAAATAATTTTGGCTTTTAAACCGTTGCTTTCCCAATAGAAGCATGAAAATATTGAGCTAAAAGTCTTACCTGGCATGTATTTAAAGTGTTTTTCTCTTTATGATGCTTTTCAGTGCTTTGAGTACAGAAGTGAATAGCTTTTAGTTTTGTCACCGCAGAGTGCCTTTCAAAATGTCGGCTGTCATTGTCTGTGTTAAAAACACCTCAGAAAATTCCCATTTTCTCACCTTCCCATCCTTGGTTTATATTAAAATAAATAAATTTAAGCACTATGTGTCCTTTTAAATATATTTGAAGCAATTAAAAAACTTTAAAGATGTACAAACACTGTGTTTTGGCTTGCACACTTTGTTGAACTTGAACACTTAGTTACTGTTCTAAATTTCATGTTGTAAACAAGATGCCCCAAAAAAGCAAAGAAGTAATTTTTAATTTTTTTAATAATTTTGTAATTCATATCCCAAAAGATGAAAATTGGTTGTAATATAGATATGTATTAATTTAGTAAATGAATTTTTTGTTTTGTTTTTATATAAATTTATGGAGATATTGCCCCTTTAGGTGATGAGTGACATGAAAAACAAAGTGTCACTGCTTGATAAATAAAAATACTGACTGAAAAAACTAATGATATATATAGGTATGCAAGGTCATCTAAACTAAATTTGGTCAATCATATATCATTCATGTTTGATTGAAAAGATCAGACTTTTTATGCAATAGTTTCTGAGATATTGCCATTTTGGTGAAAGCTTGGAATTAAATCATGAATTTGCCATATTGCTTGCCACTTTAGGGGGGTGGTAACATTGTAACAGCTTGCCAGTTAATGAGTTAAACTGTATGTATTTTTTGCATTCTGACAGACGCGGCCAAGGGTTGCACATTTTACTGATGCTGGACCTGGAGTTGGGGTTTCCAATCTTGCAGTAAAGTTTCGAGATGCAGAACTTGCCCGGCTGGAACGTTCAGACTACAGAATTCGTGTACACAGAGCTTGTGCAGAGAGCGGGCAGAATGAAGCCGAAAGAACCAACTCAGCATCTGGTATTAAAATCTTAAAACATTTTGACCTACTATATTCAATCATGCATATGACTGTATATACGAACCCTTAATTAAAAACCATTTATATAACAGATCACGATAAAAATTAAGCCATAAATATTAAGAAAACTACAATAATATTGTACAATAGTTGATCTGTTCTGTAGGTTCTGTATCTTTTCATAATAATCTTGCAGGTGATGCTATTGTTGATGGAAAAACCATTCAATGGGAATATTACAAAAAATTTGAAGGAATGACAAGTGATGAAATAACATCCATGACAATGAAAGAGTATGAAAAGCATGAATGAGATTGTATGGAGAGAAACGCATGGCTTGTGGCTGATGATTTGAGTAATCGCTTGGACGGTGCTCCAGTGCTCAGCAGTTTTATTCATGGGTTGGTTTCACAGAAATCAGAAGATCATTTTTCTTCAACAAGGAAGAGCTTAGAGTATTCAACAATACTAGTAGTTCCACAAACAAAAACTTGCCAGGTTCTGCATATTTCAAGAAAATCAATGCTTTCATTGGTAATCATTATGTATATGGAGAACTGTTTATGGAGTATCTGAAAGGAGCATGTGAAACCTCGACTGGACAACTATGTGACTTCTGCACTAACACACCATGGGTTGGTCCTCACATGAACAGGATTCCACAGCCAATTCCAGATTATGAGAAATTACCTTCATATCACTATAGGTCAGTGTTTAACACACCAATCAACACTGATGCTGGTTTGCCATGGGATCCTGATGATTATATGCCACGAGCACAATTCGGTAAGGATTTTGCAGCTGGAAAGCGTATACTTGGCAATCCAGAAGAAGTGAAGACCTTTGCAAAAAAATATATAGTCAAGGAGGAATATATCACCCAGTATGTTCAACACTTGCAGGAGCTAGAGTGGGCAAAAGAAATCAGAACCAGAACGAGGCAAGCTGATGCAGCTGAGAAGAAGAACAAGTCGTTTGAAGATTATGCATGCCAGGAACTATTAGAAGATGGGAAACTAGGGAAACTGACAGTTGCTGAATTGAACAAATACCTGGCACATCATAATTTGCCACTTACAGGGAAGAACGCTGATAACGTTCGAACTATTGTTATGCATCTTGCTGCTATAAATGTGCCAATGGTATTCATTGATGATGAAGAAGAAGAACAGGAGATGGAAGCACCCGAAGAAATTATTGCTGAGATTGACAGTGATGACTCAGATGTGGCTATTGAAGATTTTGAATTAGATGAGATTGAGACAGGAGAAGATTCAGATTCTGATGATGACGAAACTGTTTTGTTTCAAAGTTTAGTTGATGCCCAGGTTACACGCCGTGGGAGACAAGTCAAACGTCACACTGCAAACGACTATTTATTTTACTGATTACTGAATATTAAATGTAATTTCTTCACATTTTGAATTTAAACCTGTTTCATTGCTTTTAATGTTTCAGCCAAACTGCTGGGGGGGGGGTCAAAAAAGTTTCTACTTTTATCAAGGGGGGGGACAAAAAGTTTCCTTTCATTTCCTTTCAGTCTGGAGGGGGGTCCAAAAAGTTTTCAATCCTTATATTTCCCATTTACCAATGCCCCCCCCCCCATAAATAATGACCACTCCCTAAATAATGCCTAGTCTGAACACATACATTATTTGCACATTGTTTTATAGATTACAATTAAAAAGGCCGGCAAATATAAGTATTGTGTTCAGGCTAAACCAGACCATATAAAATAAACATTTTCATTGTGAACATTTCAAAAGGCAGTTTATTATGATAAGAAAATTATACATAGAACGCTAATATAATGATTGACATATATATTATTATTATATATAGCTTAATTATTGGTTTATGAAACACAAACATTGCTCTATTCTATATAGAGCGAATATAGTTTTTGTCTTACTTCAAAATATCCACTATGGTCCGTTTCATCCACCTGTGAACCGAAGTGGATTTTTTGAGGTAAGAAAAAAACTATAGATACATATATCTTACAAGCATAAATGGTGACAATGTATAAAATTACTCTCTGCTAATATACATAACTTACAATATATTTGTGTGATTTGTCAGAAACATTACCTAATATAGTGCACTTACATGTGATTTAAAGTTTTCATTTCACTTAATATATTTTTAACACATTGTCTTATATTTCATAGTGTTAGTATGCCGATTATTCAGAATTCTACAAGTCTCCACTTACAAATGTGCCAATTAGCAAGAAATTCAGTCACAATAAATGGACAAATTACTTGTAGGTGGAACTGTTACCAAGTATACTGTGTTAATAATAACATCCTTTAGGTAGCTTGATCCATAATATATACACCCTTACCAAACTGACATATCTGTAAAATGTCTGCAAGTATCTGTCACATATCTGTCGAAGGTTCTGCAGCATAACTGCAGGTAGATCTATAATATCTGCAAAATATCTGCATGAAAATGGCAGACATTTTGCAGATATGTAAATTGTCTGTCAACATATCTGCAAAATATCTGCATCAAAATATCTGCAAATATCTGCATGAAATTGGCAGATATTTTGCAGATATGTACATCAACTGTCTGTCAACATATCTGCAAATATCTGTATAAGATATCTGCAAATATATATCAGCAGATAGTTTACATACATGTGTTTTTCTTAAAATAAAAAAAAACTGAAAACCTAAAATACCTGAAAAAGTGAAATACAAATTCAAATAAGACAATATGTATTTCATGATCATCAAGATGACCAACTCACAAATAACGATTTTCAGTAATTTTAAGCCCCTCATGGTGGCTTAATTTTTTGGAGAACGTTGTGTTGAGGTATTAATTCTTCCAAAAGGACCTGCTTAATTTAATTGACACATTCAGTGGCAGCACTCTCCCCAAGTAAAATCGTCTGGTGTTAAGAGTGTAAAATGTGGGTGGAAATTGCCACTTAAATGGTTAAGATATTAATTTTGATCAGTCATAAAGGGTTTTGAGTTGTGCGTTAATTATCCAAGATGGCGAAAGTCAAGAATCACACAGCTCATAACCAATCAAAAGAAACAGCACAGAAAGGAAATCAAGGAGATATCATTCTTTAATAGGAGTTGATCAACCCAAAATGTTTGAGAAATATCTGGTTTTACAAGACACACAACAGCAACCTACATGCTGAAAAAATTCTTAGAATGATAAATATACAGTACTGTACAGTATTCATGTGTATGAGTTGTGAAATGGAAAAGCTGAATAATATCCACAAGTACTTACTGTCCATCAAGGACTGAACAATTAATACCCTGGTTGCCAGAGGTTCTTGTATCTTTCGCCTTATTCCTGCTCGCAGTTTAATGTGAGGAGAAGAGTAAAATAATACGGGAATAAGGCGAAAGAACCTCTGGCAACCAGGGTAATTAAACAATTACACTTGTTACTTTACAAATTTATAAAGGGTCTGTTTCTTGGCAACAATATCAGATTCCACATCCTGAAATGGAACAGCATCCTGCTCCAGTTTCCAAATTACAGCAAAAGCTGCAGCTTCATCATTCGATTGATTGTAGTGCTGAGTGGGTGGGCGATGCTGGAGAAAAAACTGGATTTGGCCATAAGCCTCAAACTGTCCAGTTTCTTCCTCGTACCGTGGAATGGGGTGAATTGGGACACTTTTCACTTGTTTAAAGATTATTCAAAATTAAAAGGCTATGAGAGAGAAATCTTTAAATGTTATTTTAACAAGTCTTTGCATCTAGTTTAAGCAACAAATAATATTTAGTTGTAAACTAATCATGGAATTATTTTTTTAAATATTTTGGTTGTCCCAATTCACCCCACTCTGGGGTGAATTGGGACCACTAGCAAAATATATCAGATTTTATTTTGTACCAGGTCTGGTACCTTTTGGATAATGATGAGGTGACCTGAGAAATACGTATCATTGTATATAAAATAGTTGTACTGAAATTCATGCTATCTGATATGGAGGATGGAGACAAATTTAAATGAAATGTTAACAAGAATTTTACTCCACAGTCTTTATACCAATTTGTAGGCAAAAAGTACACTAACCCTGCTTGGTAAGAATTATATTCTATTGTAACATTTTATTAAAGTTAAGCACAAATGCCACAACAATTGTTACAGTATTATCAAAGGAAAATCTAAACTGCCCAGTTATATGCAAAGTTATAAACTCATTGACACTGCTATTAAGTAATCAACTGATAAAATCTATCTGGATTTGGCCATAAGCCTCAAACTGTCCAGTTTCTTCCTCGTACCGTGGAATGGGGTGAATTGGGACACTTTTCACTTGTTTAAAGATTATTCAAAATTAAAAGGCTATGAGAGAGAAATCTTTAAATGTTATTTTAACAAGTCTTTGCATCTAGTTTAAGCAACAAATAATATTTAGTTGTAAACTAATCATGGAATTATTTTTTTAAATATTTTGGTTGTCCCAATTCACCCCACTCTGGGGTGAATTGGGACCACTAGCAAAATATATCAGATTTTATTTTGTACCAGGTCTGGTACCTTTTGGATAATGATGAGGTGACCTGAGAAATACGTAT
This sequence comes from Paramuricea clavata, assembly GCA_902702795.2. Taxonomy (NCBI): domain Eukaryota; kingdom Metazoa; phylum Cnidaria; class Anthozoa; order Malacalcyonacea; family Plexauridae; genus Paramuricea; species Paramuricea clavata. Next base: position 7,817 of record CACRXK020012749.1, read on the forward strand.
CATTGTATATAAAATAGTTGTACTGAAATTCATGCTATCTGATATGGAGGATGGAGACAAATTTAAATGAAATGTTAACAAGAATTTTACTCCACAGTCTTTATACCAATTTGTAGGCAAAAAGTACACTAACCCTGCTTGGTAAGAATTATATTCTATTGTAACATTTTATTAAAGTTAAGCACAAATGCCACAACAATTGTTACAGTATTATCAAAGGAAAATCTAAACTGCCCAGTTATATGCAAAGTTATAAACTCATTGACACTGCTATTAAGTAATCAACTGATAAAATCTATCTGATAAAATAAACTGATATCAATCTGATAAAGTCAACTGATAAACTGATAAAATCACAGGACACTAAAATATCCTTAATTTCTTGTCTAGAATCAAAAGTTATCTTAACAGTTGTACTTCCAACAACGACCAACTTTTTGTAATTGAGGGGTTACATTGGCTTCATATACATTTTGGTAATAGACTGAATCATTTTCCCTCTCAAGGCTTTGGGGCTCTCTGATCCCAAAAGGCTTCTGTAAACATTGTACTAAGGTTTCACCTCCAGTTTTCTTTAACACTTTTCCAACAAATAGTTCTTCTTCATGGATAACTTTCACCCATTGTCCAATGTTGATATCATTATGTTCCAATGGTTTCAAATCTTCCATGCGTGTCGACAACCTGTGTTGATCACTTAAATCACTGATGATGGATCCTTCAGATTGAGATTCATCACTGTCAGACTCTTCCTCTGAATCATGCTCACTAGCATCATCTTTATCACATGTCAAGTCATCTAAGGAAACACTTTTTCCAGGCTCAACTACAATTTGTTTCCGCCGAGGGGTTGGCTTTTCATGGATTGGATTTCGCATTTTTTTCAATTGCTCAATCACAGCTGTTGAGATGTTGATTGATGCATCTTCAGAACTTTGGGGCATATTTTTTAAAACTTCATTTGGATTTAGGGGGTAAATACCACATGCTTGGAAGCCAGCGGTATTCAGGGACTCAACTAATTCTTTCAGGAGTCGAGGGAATTCATTCTTTGGGAGTGATGTCAAGCTTGGATTGTATATTTTCCACTGCTTTAAAATTTTGCGCCATTTTCTTTTAAGTGGGCCATAAAAGGCAACGTCAAGAGGCTGGGTTAAATGTGTGCTATTTGGGACTAGACACACAAAAGAAATGTTATTTTCTTCACATAATCTGATGATATCAGGTGAAAAATGACTGGAAAGATTATCACCAATTACAACTTTTTTGCCTTCTTTCTTTCTAGCCCAAGGTAACACTACTGTTCGAAACCAGTCATTAAAACTAATGGCTTCAAACCACCCACTCTTTGAACGGTTATATCGAGCATATTTAGGACCACCAGTAGTCCATGTGGTCCACATGTGTACATTCTTGTACACCACATAAACTGGTAACAATTCTCCACTTGCTGTGCCACAAAACATAATACTAATGTTGCCTTTGGTGTAATTCATCACACGCTCGGGATACTTTTTTCCACGTTTAAAGATCAGCTTTTCTTGACCTGGGTCGTCCGCCAGGTTAGTCTCATCATAATTCAAAATTTTGTCTGCTGGTACCTCTTTTACCACATCTTTTAAATTGTCAAAATACTTAACAAACTCACCTTTATTAATTTCTGAACGAGATGTTTTAATGTTTTGACATACGCGAGGACGTATTTGTTTTGCGTGCCGCTTTATAAAACTCCTTGCCCAATCTTCACCAGGTAAGTTGTTTTTAAACCTTGTTACTGTGCGGTTTGACATATCCAAGTAAGACTTCACTACGAAACATATGTCCAAGTGGTGGACAATCTGCTCTTCTTCCACAGCAGTGAGACATGTTTGTCCACCAGGGGATTTAATTTGTATTCCACGAACTTTGCGATTTAATGTGGATTTTGGGATGTTGAACGTTTTTGCTGCAGCACGCAGTCATTCCATTTTTTACTGCCTCAATGGCATTGGCAAGAGATTGGTTCCTATAGTCTCTATAGCGTTTTTTCTTTGATCCAACAACCCTTTTATAAGTTCGCATCACTTACACATTTAAAAGAAAGTTTAAAATTGAGCTTAAAACACTCAAAAATGTTAAAATGGCGATCAAGAATGGCTGCCACCACTTTACAACGGTCAACATGGGACTTAAATGTATGTGTTCTAATTGTCCCAATTCACCCCTGATTGTCCCCACTTATCTAATAATGGGCTTAAACCAAGTTTTATACGAGGAATAAGAAAACCCCTGGTCACATTCTTGTCATCAAGTGCGGGCACATTCAAAATGGCTGAAACCTCGAAGTTAGATCGCATGCTTTTGAAGAAATAATGTAATTTTTAGAGACAAACTAAAAATGTAACAATTACCAACAAGTGATATTCTTTGCTATTGCATTATAGATGGACTTAAACTAAATCTTGTTAATGAGGTGTAACAGTTCAATGTATACTATTTATTTAAAAAATACTTTTTTTTGCCATTCTCATTTATTCTTTATAAACAATTTAAAGTTAAATTACTATAAATATGTGTCCCAATTCACACCAGTGTCCCAATTCACCCCATTTTACGGTATACCACAGTGTAGCTGTTCCTTTTCTTTACACGGAAATATGCCCTACTGTGGAAAACTTGTTCTCCACTCTTAATTCTCTTGAACTTTTGGAAAGTACCAAGGGGAGTAGTGCCAAGAAGCTCTTGTAACCTTGCCTTGTTATTCAAGTCAGGAATATACCTGGTCGCTGCACCCAGTCGAAACATATTTCGGCAAAGAAAGACATATCTGGAAGTTAAAAGTAATTTAAAATGTTGTCAATAAAAATTATAACACATGAAACAGGCCTTAATTAAGACTTAATTACTTTCTCTGAACACCAAACTTTAACTTGGAATAAATTATTTCAGCTGGGGAGTCTTCCTCCAGTTGAAGTGCCAATTGAGGTAACCTCTGTACTACTGCCATGGACGTAACAATCTGGAAAAGTGTGTATAAAAAGTAATAGTGAAAAAGAGGTAAAACTTTAAAGGGGTAAACAAATATTCATGTTTCATGAAGTACAGTATGGTGGTTTAATTATTTACCTGGAAAGTTTTACCCAATGCACCCTCATGTGCCCTACTTTAGTATTTTACTCTTTCTAAGACCAGAATAATTTACTTGTCAAGTGGACGGTGCTGCCACTCAATGGGTTAAGGACAAACCCGAGAAAACTTGTCACTGACAACACACTGCTGAAATTACTTTGAACTGTTCTTTAAATTTGATGTAACTTCATATAATGTTATATGTGAGACAGGTCCCCAGTGAATCACTTTGGCAGCTGAATGGGATAGCTTACTGTATAATTATGTAGTTACTATGATCTTATTCTATCTTAGGCATCCCCACATAGCAAATATGACGGTGATGATCATGAGTTCCAAAATGAGACAACTGAGCTTGAGACAACTGATGATGAAGAAAAGATTCCTGACAGTCCAAGCCTTTTCGAACAGAGCCTTTTCACAGCACACACTCCTCAATCCAGTTCTTCAAACTCACCACTTCTGTTCAGCCGTCCATCAAACTTATCACCAGCAATACCGGTATCTAGAGTTCATGCACCATCAAAGGGCCAGTCAACTCCGCCTCCATATACACCATCTGCTTGTGGTGATGTGACAAATTGGAAGGAAATGTATAGAACACTACATAAGAAGTACATCAATATGAAGGAAAAAGTTCGAATATTGGAGCAATCAGTTCAAAAAGGTAAAATGTCTAATAATCACATAATCAAGTTTAGATATCAATATCGTGTTGACTATTCAATTCATTGTACTGTATGCTAAATGCAATAACTCAAACTGTCTGTACCAGTGTAGGTAGTACCAATGTAGAAATGATGTGCTGAGTGGTTATATTACTATTAGTGGTTTATTGAGAAGGAGAAATACAATATATGAGTAATATTTTGTGCGCGGTTTAGTTGAGAACGTGAGGAATACAATATATGAGTAATATTTTGTGTGGTGTTTATTGAGAACGAGAAATACAATATATGAGTAATATTTTGTGTGGGGTTTATTGGGAACGAGAACTACAATATATGAGTAATATTTTGTGCGGGGTTTATTGAGAACGAGAAATACAATATATGAATAATATTTTGTGCGGGGTTTATTGGGAATGAGAAATACAATATACGAGTAATATTTTGTGCGGGGTTTATTGAGAACGAGAAATACAATATAATTATGAGTAATATTTTGTGCGGGGTTTATTGAGAACGAGAAATAAAATATACGAGTAATATTTGTGCGGGGTTTATTAAGAAGGAGAAATACAATATATTCATAACCCTTTATTATTGAAAATATAGATTAATTATTTGATTAACGATTCCCCGTTTATTTTGATACCGAAACATTAGAATAATTACGTAATTTCCTTCACTGCATATCACCGTATCCCCGTATCATTGAAACTTAATATTTACCCAAACACTCGAATAATTACGTCATTTCATTCACTGCGTATCACCGTATCCCCCCAAAATAATATCAGAAATGGACGGGTATTCTATAATCTAGCCCATATCTATTTTATAACCAATTTTCATCTATTGGGATATGAATTAGAAAATGATCAAAAATTATAAAATATACTCCTTTGCTTTTTTGGGCAAGATGTTTACAACATGAAATTTAGAACAGTAACTTAAGTGTTCAAATTCAACAAAGTGTGCAAGCCAAAACACAGTGCTTGTACATCTTTCAAGTTTTTAATTACTTCCAATATATTTATAAGGACATATGGTACTAGAATCTATTTATTTTCAATATAAACCAAGGATGGGAAGGTAGAAAATAGGAATTTTCTGAGGTGTTTTTAACCAACAGACAATGACAGCCGACATTTTCAAAGGCAAATTGTGGTGACAAAACCAAAAGCTATTAACCTCTCTACTCAAAGCACTGAAAAACACCAGAAAAAGAAAAACACTTTAAACATACATCAGGTAAGACTTTTAGCTCAATTTTCTCATGTTTTTGTTGGAAAAGCAACGGTTTTTAGCCAAAATTATTTTGCACGCCAATGTAGGCTGCTATAAAATGTCAGACACGCATTCTCTTTTGAAGTCTGGCTCTGAAAAACAATCGCTTTTTTTTAGTTTGAAATAAGCCTTCATAAGGACTATTGTGTAGAAATGTTATCTATATACTCACATGAAAAAGATAACCTAATATTCAGGTATTCCACATAGCTATAAAAAGGTGAAATAAGGACTTTCATTTTTGGTTGTTTGTCAGACGTGAGAAACCACAAAAGTGCCATTTTGTCGCGCGTGCTATTTTATAAAATAAACACCTCGAAACCATAAACTTTTAGTTCAGAAAATTACAAAGTTTTCCATAGACAGTATTAAAAATGTTCTAGTGAAGCGATTTCATGATAAATAAGTGAGCAATGGGCCCAAAAAACTGCTAAGGTTAGTTTTTGTTAGGACTTCAATTTCATGGCTTCCCGCAAAGGAAGCCATTTCAGAGAGAAGCGACATTTTGCCAAACAACTGTCGCAACCTATTTTGATAACTTTTTCTTCTGATTCAATGTGTAGTTACTAGAAAATGATGTTTCATCAAAATTATCTGCTTTATCGATTTAAGGTTTTATAGGGGATATAAAAACCAGTAAAAAAGCATTTTGAAAGCTTTACAACTCAGGTGCGGACTTTTGAGAATTCGCACGCGGCAAGCAAGCGTGTTTATTCAATACACTTATTTTAAACCACAATGTCTGAAACGAGTTGTCATTTTAAGACTAAATTGATGAAAACAGATATAACAGTGACTTTGGAATATCCTACTTATTTAGTGTAATTTAATACTCGAAGTATTCTTGCCAAAAAGGTCAAAAAAGGCCACGTACGCACAATCTGGTGTCGTTTGAAACATACTTTAGCTAAAATAACAACTTGAACAAGAAGACCAACAATGGGGTCACGAAAACAGTCGAAATTGTGCCCACATTTGCATAAACAGTTTGTCTAAAAAGATAACTTTAAACTAGATTCAACCAACATTAATGCGGTTGAATTTTGTGAGTGTTTGATCGCATATTTCTACTCAAAAATACCCTTTCAAAAATCGTATCTGCTCACTTGTGTTCCGTGTTCATCTTTCTTGTGATTTCCGACTTCTATTTTTAATAAAGTTTGGAGAAATCCTCATCTTTTTGGCTGAAAATCTTGTGCAAGGTTCACAGAAAAATTTGGCCCAAAACGTCAATACATTCGCTTTCCTTTCATGGCAAATTTTCGTTGTATATCATCTGAAAACCTGTTCTTTTTTCGCTTTTAAAACTTGCTGTAAAATCCTTCTTTGCAACACTTTCTCCATTCATTATTTTTGAAAAACTAAGGTTTTAAACTTGAAAAACTTTGCGAGTTTCTGACCAATTTTCTTGCATGATACACCGTTGAAAAGCTCGAATTTCACGTTCTATTTTTGTATCCGTTGCTAGGCAACCCGATGAACACATGCTCAAATATCATGCCCGCAAGTTGAGGTGTCATTTGAGGGCGCATGCGGGCGCATTGTCCGTTACCCACTTGTCAATCTCAGGGTGCATTGGGCGTTAATGAGTTGAGAGACTTGCCCAAGAATGAAACTGATGTGTCTGTAGGTAGTTTGCTCATCATCTGCCTTGTTCCAATCATCATGTACTTTGTTAATTAAAAGGTGGTTTTCACAGCACCAACTTGCAACTCTGTGTAGGTCTTGCTCGAGATTTGCAATTGCTGCATCAATCTGACGTAATGGGAAGGAGAGGAGAACTTTTGAGTCATCAACGTACGATTCAAGGCTGGAGTCACGAGATACGGAGGGAAGATCGTTCAAGTAAATACAAAATAATAATGGTGAAAG
>CACRXK020012750.1:0-13692 GCA_902702795.2 Paramuricea clavata
ACTAACTTTCCCCCATTTTCAACTGATTTTTCACCTTTACTCTGGCCCATAAACTCAACTATTTGTTCAACAGTTTGAGACAAAGTTTGTATAATTTCTCTGTTGATTTCTTGACCCGATTTTAGTTCCTCAAAGTCGAAAACAACATCAGCACATGGACAAGACGACTGCCGCGGGGTATCTACATTCGTCTGGCATGACATGTCCGAACTACCTACATTTTTAACACTTGAATGTAGACTATTCAAAATCTTTTTACATAAATGTTGATACACTTTACCCATTTCGTCGCCTTCAATCTGCAAGAGACCTTTGCCTTTTCTCCACGAGATCGAACTGTCATTAAACTTAAACACCTTTTTGTCGCCGCCGGGATGTTCCCAAGTGCCGTCTAGTTTTAGATCATCAGCGATTAACAACTTCAATGAATCAAAATCTCCAGTCCAGGCAAAACTTATATGATCAATAAATGAAACCATTCTCGTCTCGAATAAAATTTTCGTAGTTTTAAAAGCGAACGAATCGGGCGATGGATCAAATTTCACTCGTACTCTCGTCACTGTCAATCTATTGAACTCTTCTGTTGTTTGTATTAAACAGCATCCGAAATCATCTCCATAGCGCGTACGAGCTTGAACAAAAGCTGTTTATCCAGCTTTTTGCACGGTCAAAAATTTCGCGCTTGGCTTTGCCACGAAGACAGGAACTGGCAAGCCACATTCTCAATAACACTTGTTTCGAATTTCGCCAAGCTAAAAGCTTTCTCCATGCAAGCGCTTCTGTTATAATGACAACAACAACTCTCGCAACATGTTTCGAGGGATTGATATTTGATACCGCATTAACTATTTTCACGATGAGACACAAACTCCAAAGGTAAATACAAATTATTCGAACTCACACCATCGGGATTTCGGTTCGCCGCCCCAGCTGTTGATATAGCAAGTCACACAAGGTTCAAAGCGACCTCTTTGTTCACGATGTTTACAGTTAAACTGTTACAGTATAAGATTGTGTTATTGTGTACAAAAATTTCCAGTGTAGAAATGTACAAGAAATGCAGCGAAGTGTTGTCAAACATTGCACTCCTCGGTCACAAATTATGTGGAATGTTACTTTGAACTCGTCATATACTTCATCTTATATAATTAATGCAGATCAAAACAAAAAACGTAAACAAAGCCAGCGCATGCGCCGAAGGGACTGTAACTTAGGTATGTACTGTTAGGTATGTTATTATACATAATATTAGCTTCAATTTAATGTACAATTCAACCACAAGCCCTTCGCAAAACGTTTTAAAATGTTCTTTATAAAACTAAGCTGCCTTTATCGATAAACTTTGAGTTTGAAATAAAATGATTTCAAACTCTTGCATGCAATATAATAAAAAAGAGTAATGAATAAAGATACAGTAAAACAATATGCAGTCTTTTTTCATTATACGCAACGATCGCTTTTATAGCAATTATAAAGCAAACAATACATCAATATTTAAAACAAACTTATACCTTTGCCTTCCTTGTTGTAGCAATTATTTTGCCTCTCTTCTCAAAAAGCTTTTGAAATTTACAATATCTTGCAATATTGAAATATATATCCAAGAAATGTTTGCAATTTCGCTGTTGTCATGCAGTCGTTATAACGCAAATTTTAAATTTGACCAATTTTGAAATCAGTTAGGATGACCACCCACGCACGGTAACCCATGCGCCCGCGATTATTGATGAACTCTAAACTTTGCCACATATTATAAATTATATATAATAATAATACAGTATAAAATATATAATGTGCGACTTCGCTAATCCTTTCTTTCCCTGGGAGTGAATAGCCGGGCGGAATTAGTACCCTCTTCACAGGCTTACGCCTGGAACGGCGCGGATCGATATTATCACACTCAAGTTCATGTTCATTTTTTCATTTGCATTCAAACAATTTCGGGAGAATGTTTGTGATGGGTTTTATATAATATAAACCGGTATTTTATGGCTAAAATTATGTATCTCTTTGAAAACAGGTATTTTCAGGCAACACTGACAGAGATAGTGTTGTGCGTCAAAAAGTTTCACCCGATCTTGTTGCAAGATTCATCAGAATCCAACCAAAGACTTGGGAATCCTACATATCCATGAGAGCTGAGGTTCATGGTTGTGTTGAAGGTAAAACGCGGAAAATATTCACATTCTCTACCACCACCACCACTATAGTTGGAACCACTAATCACTTACATGCAAACCAGGCCAGCGCGAGGTAATGATGATGGTAGTGGAAGTCAAACCCAATAACCGCGCTAATTAACACCAGAACAGCTACAAGTAGCAGGTGATATTGATCGAGCGGCATTTCATGCAAATAGTTTTCCATGTCCTTGGACGCTCAACATCAAAGTCCGAGTTTAGTTTATTAAGATAATAAGTATAAAGTTTGGATTTGAATATAGCGCAATAGTTCGATGACTTGATATGACTATGCAGATTAGTCATTAAATTACCAACTTTCTGCCTCTCAGAAACAAGCTGGCACCAAATCTTCGCAAAATGCTAAGAAAGTGCGAGAGGAGTTTCAGAACGTTTTTATGTAGAAGGGTACAATAAATCGTGGTACTCACCAAGGGCAGACGTGTTTTGTTGAGCTCCGTTATTTATCACATTTCTATCATATATGTGATAACTTCTTGTGGTCAAGAAGGCTAATTGTTAATAATTTACAGTGAGTAACAAGTAAATTGATATGCCTGAAACTAGACAAGCAACAGCTTCTCAGTCAGCCGAGCTTCGAACCGACATGAGGGAAACAATGCGAAGTGAACTAAACGACTTTTTTCGGTCGAGTGAATTTAAAGAAATCTTATCCAAAGCAGTGTCTACTCTCGTTGAAGAATCTGTCCAACAAGCCACAAAACCTCTTTTGGAAAAGATAGAAGCATTGGAAGCAGAACTAACAAATGTCCGTGTTCAAGCAAACGAAAACGAGCAATATTCCCGAAAGTATAATTTAAGAATCGTTGGTCTGAATGAAAACGATGGCGAGAATTGCGTTGGAGAAGTAATTAAGCTCTGTAAAGAAAAGTTGAACGTTAATGTGGACGAGAGGGATATCGATCGTGCACATCGTCTTGGTCCGAAAGCGCTTAGCGGGAGATCAAGAACTGTAATTGTAAAGTTTAAATCGTATGGTGCAAAGGCGGAAATCTGTAGGCAACGCAAACTTTTGAAAGGTACACAATACTATATTAACGAAGATTTAACTAAGTTCAATATTGAATTGCTTAATTATGCCCGTGATCAGAAAAGTTTTATTAAATCAGCTTGGTCTGCAGATGGAAAGATTTTAGTACGCAACTTGGATGATAAAATTACTCGAATTTGTCAATTCAATGATTTCTTGAAGTTTAACCTAACCGATCCATCTTACTGACAATAGTGTCAGCTTTATGCATGGACTATTCGTCTAGAACTAGGTCTAAGAATAATTTTATACTGTTAACGTTGTGAATTGTTGCTGTGAATTGTTGAGGATTGCGTACTGATGGAACGGATAATAAGCAATGAAGAATTTCAGACTTTGTAAAACATAATTTAACTAAAATCCGAACGTTTTTGTTTTTTTGAATATATATATATAGGAGAGCTTTGCATGAGATGTGCTGATTGAATATGCAAATCTCATCGGCGAATTAAATGATTAATGTGATTTGCCATAACAACTAATTATTATACTATTAAGAGACTCTTTAGAATTTAATGCTTATTTGTCATTACTCATTATGAAGCTGCTTTAGAAAGTTATTCATAAATACAATTTACTTTATTGTTATATTGAATAGCCATACCTAACCACTAAAACCCAATTCAAATTAATCATGAAGCTCAACTTTTTTCTAGCATTTATAATACTTATTATCACTGATCGTATATTTTTAGTGGAAGAATGTCTGATTGTTATGTTCTTAAGTTTTCGTTTATGTTTATTTCCTTGTGTAAGTTCAAGATTTATTGTAAAATGTTTTGCAGCAGCCGTGCAGGGTACAAAGTGTTCGTGTCTATGGCATTTAGTCTAACGGTTCACAGAGCAGCAATCGGAACATCTTATAACAGAAAATTTAACCGTGCTAGATTCAGCATATCAATAGTATTGATAACTACTTCTGGACTCAACATTTACATTCTGATTTCTAACTACTTAATGGTTCGGTTAATAATGGCAGGTGATGTTGAACTAAATCCTGGTCCAATGATGACATGTCTTAACATTGGTCATATCAATGCCAGAAGTCTAGTGAATGAAGAAAAATTTGAGGAAATTTCTTCTTTTATCTTGCAAAAAAATTTTGAATTGTTTGCGATCACTGAAACATGGCTAAACAGCCAAATTTCGAATGATGATCTGTGTATACCCGGTTTTCATGCTATTGTAAGGAAAGATAGACTAAATACACGGGGTGGTGGTGTTGCATTATACATTACACAGTCATTAGCATTTAAGAGACGTAACGATTTAGAAAATAACAATCTAGAATTACTTTGGGTTGAAGTAAAAGTACATAAACAAACCTTACTATGTGGAGTTTGTTATAGAGCGCCAAATAACTCTTTGCAAGATGTATCAATTTTTTTGGATTCCTTACAAAGTATTATAGACAAAATACGTCAAAACCCACACACGTTTATAATGATAATCGGTGACTTAAACGCTCACTATGATTGTAATAATTTATCAAGCACTGGTTTTGGTAATCACTTTAACCATTGGCTCCAGTGCAATGCACTGTATCAAATAATCAGAGAGCCGACCCGTATAACAGAAACTACATCTACAATATTAGATGTTGTTATTACTAATTGTCCACGATATTTTTCTGATTCGGGTACATGTAGTCCACCATCGAATTGTGATCACTCCTACATCTATACAAAAATGAAAATTCCGTACTATAAGCAAAAGTCCTTTAAACGACACATTTGGGATTTCTCCAATATCAATATAGCACAGCTTAATGAGGAACTTTTAAATCTTAATTGGGAAAATTGTGAAAGAGAAAATAACCGGATTGACGATGTTTATAAAAATTGGTTTGACTATTTTTACTCAACAGTTAAAAAGCATATTCCAAATAGAATAGTTGTAATACGTCCTAACGATAAACCATGGATGACATGCGCTGTAAGAAGTGCAATTCGTAAAAGAAATAGAATTTTAAAGCAATTTTCTAAGAAAAAAACTCGTTTATTGTGGAAGAAATATAAAGATCAAAGGAATTACACGACAACTCTGATTCGAGAAACAAAAATAAAATATTATGATAAACTAAATATCCAATTATCAGATTTTCGTTTGGGCCAAAAAAAATGGTGGAGTTATGTGTTAAGTCAGTTTTTAATAATAATTGCCGTGTATCAATTCCAGTTATACGGGAGGGATCTCAGATTGTTTGCGATGCACAAAAAAAAAGCGGATTTATTTAATGAATATTTTGTAAGTGAAGCAAACGTCGATGACACAAATCATGAACTACCAGTCTTAGATTATTATCCTAATCACACAGATAAAACGTTGTCTATAGTTCAAACAACAGAAGAAGAAGTGATTAATCTCCTCTATAAAGTTGATATTACAAAAGCTAGCGGTCATGATGGTATTGGCAATAGAATTATTAAATTATGTAGCCGCGGAATTGCCAAAACATTTACATATTTAATTAACACAAGTCTCCCAATAGGAGAGTATCCAACTGAATGGAAAAAAGCAAATGTAACTCCTGTCTATAAAAAAGATGATCATCAATATAAAAAGAACTATCGTCCCATATCACTTTTACCGTCTATATCCAAAATACCAGAAAAAATTGTATTCACTAGACTATATGAATTTTTATTAGACATTAGATTCCTTAATGATTTTCAGTCCGGTTTTAGACCAGGAGACAGCACTGTGAACCAACTTACGTATATAGTTCATAAGATCTATGAAGCTCTAGAAATGGGTAAAGAAGCCCGTATGGTGTTTTTAGATTTTAGCAAAGCGTTTGATAAAGTATGGCATAAAGGTTTATTGTATAAATTAAAATCTCTTGGAGTAAAAGACCCACTTTTAAGCTGGTTTTGTAGTTATTTGTCTGATAGAAAACAAAGAGTTGTCATTGAGGGGCAATGCTCGAGCTGGCTGAGTGTTGAAGCTGGTGTTCCACAAGGTTCAGTGCTCGGGCCATTGCTTTTTCTAATATACATAAATGATATTTCCAGCAATATTGTATCTGACTGTTTTCTCTACGCTGATGACACATCTTTACTTGAAATTGTTGATAATTTATCATCTTTTGATTCTAGACTAAACGAGGATCTCAATAGCATTAACCAATGGTGTATGGAATGGTTGATGGAATTGAATCCTACTAAGTGCGAAAGCATTACATTTTCAACGAAACATAACCGATTTCCTCAGCCAATCTTATACTTAAATGGCACTGCATTACGCGAAGTTGATTCTCATTCACATTTAGGTTTAACATTTACGTCAAATTTCTCTTGGTCAAAACATATTCTAAGCATACATCAAAAAGCTAGTAAAAGAATGAACGCATTAAAAAGGGTTAAATATAAGCTTAAAAGGTCAACACTGATATGCTTATATAAAAGTCTAATTAGACCCTTAATGGAATATGCAGATGTAATATGGGATGGATGTAGTATAGAGGAAGCAAATCTTTTAGAAGCAGTTCAGTACGAATCAGCTCGCATTGTTACTGGTGCAATAAGGGGAACAAACAGAAATCGTTTATTGGATGAACTATGTTGGGAGGATTTGAAAACTAGGAGACATATTCATAAGCTATCCTTTTTTTATAAAACTGTTACCCGCACTGCACCATCCTACCTTTGTGATCTTTTGCCTCCATATGTAAACCAAAGATCCAGTTACTTTCTAAGATCTAACGATAATTTAACTAATATACCTGTGAGAACTGAACGATTTAAAAAATCTTTCTTTCCATCGGCAATAACTGCCTGGAATGATCTTGATCCAGATTTACGAAATATAGAGACGCTATCTTCCTTTAAAGTTACCTTATGTAATATGTATTGTGGACAAAAATATAACGTAAAATACAATGCATCACTAAGTAGATATAGCTCAATACTCCATACCAGGCTCAGGCTTGGTCACTGTGCGCTTAATTTTCACCTATATAGAATTAATTGTGCAAATTCCCCTTTTTGTGTATGTCGATGGGGTGAAATGGAAACTGTCAAACATTACTTTTTATATTGTTCCCGATTTGCTGCCCAACGTGAACAATTGCTCTCACTTCCTGCGCGGCTGCTCCATCCTATGGCTATGTGGATGAATTTATCAGAGAATCGGAAAATTGAAATACTTTTGCATGGTTCGGAAAATCTTGGACATGAAGATAATGTAAAATTAATGCAAAATGTCCAATTATTTATTTTAAATACAAAACGGTTTCAGGCGGAGTAACTTTTTTTTATTTATTTTTTTTGTTTTTATTGAAACTTGTTTTGTAAAACATTGGTTTGTAAAACATTGGTGTGGTAAATTCTTCCATATAAATTTCTTATAATAATATGTTTCATGGAAAGCTTGAGAATGAATACCAGAAGTTCTTCCACACTATGATTATTCGATTTGTTTTGATGTAATCTTTTTTTTCTATGTAATCCTCTTTGTCTTGATGTGAGTAACCTAAAGTTTGTAAATAATCCGACATAATCTCCCTTGATGAGCTATGCTCTTGGAGAAAATGTCTGTAATAAAATATGTTTAAAAAAAAAAGTGGAATTAATAGTTGAAACAACCTATTTTCCCTCATGCATATATAACTTGATGTGGTACGAGGGTAGCTAAACTAACAATAACGAGGAGCCAACCATGTTAATTTCTTTTGAAAACAAAGTTGTCCATGAGGTCATAAACACCCAATACTTTATTATTTTGTTTGATAATTGCCAAGGATTTCACACAGAATCCCCTCCCCCAATACCCCCATGTGAATCCATCCCACTACTACACGAAATAATACTTCTTTCCCTCTGAGTCAGAGACGGATTTTCATATTTTCGTTCGGGGGGGGGGGTGGATAAATATCTGGGGGGGTGCTGCTGCTTACTTTGGCCGGAGCGTGGTGGCAACGCCCGGAAAGGCCAAGGAAAAAGTTTATTTTTTTCTAGGCCTGCATGGCGAGATCTGAGACCATAATATTGGTATTTTACAAATTTAGTAGTAAGAATAATCAAATATGAAACTATCAAATCAAAATATATGTAATTTGCGGGGGTACCAAATGCCTTTGGGGGGTGCATATCGTTTCTGGGAGGGTGCGCACCACCCCCCCCCCCAGAAAATCTGTGCCTGCTCTGAGTTAACAATGAAAGCATTTTTTTTACAGATCTCTGCATTATGTTTACAAGTTCCTTGAAGATATGATTATAATAAATGGTGACATATGTCTGTACATTGTAGAGCATTTTGTACATATTTTGTACTTACTGAGGCCAAATAAAAATAATAGTTGGTTTCAGGTTTCATAGCCATGTTTTATATGGGTAGGTAGGTCGGAAAAGCATTTTATTTAAAAAAAATATTTCATCTCAACTGTCACACATAATCAGACATGCCACACGGGATCAACCGCGAGCTACACATGTTTTGCGAGAAACAAATGCATCAAGGATTAACATGACTAGATAATGATTAAATTATGAGCAAACAAAATACTTTGTAGCAAATGAGTCTGATGACTATTTATATATTTTGATATTTACGAAAAGATGATCCCTAGTGGGAAATGTCAATAAAATGTTTATGGTCGGTCATATTTTTCACAGGTCGGTCAGAAACCTGAAACCAACTATTATTTTTATTTGGCCTGAGTACTTTTTATAATATTCAGACAATAGATAAATTTGTATCATAATTAAATTTGTATCAAAATCTGTAATTTAATCAATATTCATTCCATCTTGTTTCATTTCTTGTTTTCTTTAGTAGCCTGCAATTAAGAAAAAATCTTCTTAGAAAATCTGACATTTTTGAAAACTTATTACATGTATATACACAAGGCTGTCGGAAGTGAATCAATATTGGGATGGGGTCTCAAGAATAAATTTGAATTGCTTTTGCACTTTTCTAGTTCTTTTGTGTGTGTTTGCTCATACAAATGGAATATGGGGGGGGGGGCTTATGCCGCCCTCCCCCCCACTTCTGAGTTCTGACAACCTTGATACATGATCTAATTGATACTTGGCTAGGCCCCACCCACCTATGTTTTTTCCCAATGAAATTATTAATAAGAACAGTATGCTAAAAGAGGTTCAAACATGGGGGATGTTTCTGCAAAAGCTGGGTTTGCCTGATAAGAGGGATATCCCTATGTATAGCAAGCCTTTTTTAAGGTACTATCACTGTTTGAATCACTCAAACCTGATGCTGATTGCTAAGTAAGTGCACAAGGGTTTGTTTTGAAAAATGCATTAATAAAACCAAGTCAGTATGGTGTTAAGCCTCAAAAACTGAAAACAATAGACTTGGCATAGACCCTCGATCCTTCCTGCAAGGGGTGCAAACAATAAAATTGCCTATAGGTAAATTTGCAAGGGATGCAATTATGCAAACACAATGGTGAAAACAATTAACAATATATTCAAGGTGGCATCCTTAACCTTGCTACTTGCACATGGTGCAAAAGCTATAAAATGATTAATAGAAATTAATGTAACAATATTTTACCTGAGATTCGACAGGGATTGTTTTGATCAGCGTAATTGTCTTTAGTTTGACAGAGTGCAAAACAAACATTCCGTATATTTTGGCAACTTCTTTCGGATCTTGGCCAAATATGGAAATAACGTTCCTTCTCCAGAAACGTCGAACCAAGAACTACTTGCCAATGTCTACACTCTACAACAGTCAAAATAAGATCGATATTTTTAAATATGCACATATATTAATAAATTGCGACAATTGATACATTTTTGAGCGTAAAATATGTAAAATGTAAATGAACATACCTTCGTACCCTTCTTCAATAAACAGGAAATATACTTTAACGTTTCCTCGCCATACATAACGAGCTTGAAAAATCCTCCTATTTGCATTATCTCAGCCATTACAATGGACGCCATCTTGGATGCGGGATTTCCGAGTCGCTTCAGATTCTATCGCATTCCCATTAAGCACCACGCTCCCATTGTTTTTCCACTGATCTCTATTCCCAACTGAAGCGACGAGGGACGAGGCAGTAACTGCACCAAAACCTAAAACATGTAAGGATAGAGTAGAGTACTCGAAAATGGGGGAGGTACAGTATATGAATGAGCTGTAACCTTGGGGGGTTCGGGGGCATGCTCCCCCGAGAAAATTGAAAGTTTGAACCTCGGAAATGCTATTTCCTGCGTTTTCAGCCATGGATTCGTCCAACAACTTTGCTGTACTAAGCCTAAGGATCCGACACTTACTGTCCTTTATTTTAAACAAGGGAAAATCACAAAATGAGCTTTGATTAATATGTAATAAAACAAGATTTCAATAATGCGATTTTTAACTGCCCTCCGAAACAACAATGTTGCACCAAATATAGCTCTGTAGCTTTTCAATCGTTCATACAGATAGCTTGTTGGGGATCGGGTTGCACCCTCTTCAGAATTTTTTAAAAATCTAGACTCTCTAAACTGGCATTTTCGCATTAAAATCATCGTATATGCAGTATGTTCAACTTGCATCCTGTAGATGGGCCTTTGAAGCTTTAATAGTTTGGAGCTATGTTATCAAAAAACGCACACAGAATCAACCATCCAAAAATACTTTTCCTACCATACATATTAGATATTTATAAATAACTTATTAACTTGTACATATCTTAAGCCCAGATTTTCTCAGGGGGGGGGCGACAATTTTGCCAGGGAACGCCACTGGCTATCGTATATATTATAGGCTCCAAAGGCGGTAGAATCCCTGTGATGTTGTCCACTGTTCACCCCGTGTTCTTTTAAGAAAATGTGCCTGCTCAAAAATGCAAAATCGTGCAAGCCTGTGGACACAATACTGAAGTGAAGAACGTTGAGCGCTCTCTTTTGCATGATATTGTATTTTCTCGATTATATGCTGCATGATTTTCTTTCTTTCTCCTTGGATTGCAGGAATTTTTCACCCCCCCCCCTCTCTCAAAAATCAAATGGTCCGCCCCTAAATGCGTTTTATTACCCTCTATTAAGCCGATTTTCCACTAGCGAATTTTTCCGCGCGAAGCGATCGGCAAAAAAGGGCCGACCTAAATTTGACCTAGGTCGGCACGTCTCTCGGCATTTCTTAAAATCTGTTTCACGTCTTGGAGCACTATTAATCACACATTTATGAATCATTGAAATCGGAATATAACTGGAACGTTACCTCCAGCCGGAAAATTCAAAAGTTGAAGCCAAATTTTAACTCCAGACGCGCGAAATTGGATTTTCAGACACCTAACGTAGGCTATATACACAATACCAGTCAATTTTTAAACCTTACACCGTAATCGAACGAAGAATCGAATTCTATAATCGCTGAATTTTTAACAGCTAACAGCACCAAAAAATTCTTACTTTGGTTGAATTAAGACCTTGGAATGCCGACCTCGTTTTCGAGGACTGATTTTGCCACATCTTGCTGACGTAATAAGTGATACCGACAAAGGAAAAGGTCGCTTCGTGCGAAAAAATTCGCTAGAGGAAAACCGACCGCTTTATTGCCTCTTTTGTAGAACAGTATAATAAGCAACAACAACTGAACAACCAAACAAATTTAATTAGAAAGAATTTGCATTGCTGCATGTGTGGTTTCTTTGATGCATGCTAGTCGTGATATTCGGTTTGAATTCAATTATTCAGGAAGTCAATTTTGGTTTCTTCAGTGGTTATTTTTAGCCAATCCAGTTTTGCCGACTGAGATAATAATTTGCCGATTTGCTGACGAGTGGGGGGTGTTCCACCACCGCCACACCCACCCCCCTTGTACCGCCGCCCCTGGGGGGGTGTATATTCATGTTCACATACCGTAAAAACAATCGCTTTCAAAAGAAATCCGTCGGGCAGAACACGAATCATGGCCGACGAGAGAATTTGCGGGGCCCGGGGCAAATCTTCGCTGGAGGCCCCATGTATGACATTTTTAAGCTAGACCCAAGTCAGTCACATAACTAGACCTTAGCTAGAGTGACTGCATGTGGAGCTACTGTAAGGGCCAAGGGGCCCTCAATTTCAAAACTGGTTTGACCAATTTAAAGAACCTACTAAATTTTAGGCTCTCGCTCTCAAGTTGAGGCCCTATTAAGGTGGGGGCCCGGGGAAATTTGCTCCCCCTTGCCCCCCTCTCGGCGCCGCCCTGACACGGATATATGAATATGCCCCCCACCCCCCGCCATCGGTCTAGTACGGCCCTGCATAAGGTCAATTGATGTACTTAATTAAAGAACTAAATTGGATGCCTTTAAAACTTCATTTCAAACGTAACAAGGCAAGTTTTATGCACAAAGTACACAATAATGCAGTACCAGAATCTATACGTGAAATATTTAGCGTAAACAGTAACCGAAGATACTTAGCAAACCGCATGCAAACAACCTTTTTGAAAAGAGTAATTTAACAGCTACTCCGCTGCATCAGTATGGACGCTTTGCCCAATACAGCAAAACTAAGTCTCTGTCATAAGCCCCTATCAATATTGTATCAGTATTGTAATTGAGTGTGTAAACGGCTCCTTGCAAAGCAGGTGCCTACGTGCCCTGAAGGACTACTATTTTTAAATATTTTTAAATAATAATAATAATAAGTAAAAATAAGTTGCAAAAACTATTACGGATTAGTCTGCAAAGAAGGCAATTACACTTAATTTCCAGGCACACCTAAATTAAACACCTGCTTTGTAGGCTAATTATCAGCTCCCCATTCTATAGCTATTCCTATTTTGTGGCTATTATCAAAAGCATGCAGTAGTGTTATTTAGTTCAAACATAGTTTCTGTGCCGATAGTCCTGCAATACCATATTAGCTAACTCTACATAATGATGCAAATATAGATAATACTAATATGTAATATATGAACAACGAGAGCGAGTGTTTCACCGGGATATCCAAACACGAGAAAACAATGTATGAGAACACGAGCGCGAAGCGCGAGTGTTTTCATACATTGTTTTCGAGTGTTTGTATATCCCGGTGAGACACAAGCTCGAGTTGTTTATATGGCTTCTCAAATGAATCGAGACGTAACAGAATGTTTTCGTTTGCTGATTTGAATAGAATTCTTAACCAAGCATAACGTAATTAGGAATTCTATTCAAGTAATTTTGCATGCGTAATTAAGATATTTGATGAAAACACTAGTGACTTTCATCAAGTATCCAAATGGCATCTTGTGATCAAATAGGTGATTATCATTGGCTGAATTACTCATGAATTATTAATGAATTTGAGAATATAATATCAACCATTTATAATCTTACCTGCTCGAGCAAGCAGCAAGTAGGCTCCACTCAGCCTAGACCTAGGCCTTCTAGTCTTATTGCTGCCGAAGGCAGCACTCCTAATCTTGACATGAAGGTTTCTCCAGAGTTCACTCGACCCAGTCTTTCGCGCCGATCTATGTATTGTCGAGATTTCGATTTGTGTCTGTCCGTCCGTTAAGATGTCGTAATTCCGG
>CACRXK020012751.1:0-14747 GCA_902702795.2 Paramuricea clavata
GGCATTTCCGATCACACCAAATTCTAACTTCAATATATCCATCAGAATTTCATGATCAATGGTGTCAAAGGCGGCACTCAAATCCAAGAGCACTAAAAGAGTTACTTTCTGTTTGTCCATGTTCATAAGGATATCATTGTGGACTCCTAGGAGAGCTGTTTCGGTAGAGTGAAATTGATATGACGATTGGTTGTTAGGAAGAGGAGCATTATCAGCACAATGCTCAAATAACTGGCTAACAACTGCTTTTTCCGTAGCTTTAGAAACGAATGACAGGTTACTGACGGGCCTGAAGTTCTCAAAGACTAGATCAAGACCGTATTTTTTTTAGAATTGGAATAAGAATGGCAACTTTCCATGCTTCTGGGACGTGACCTTCACTTAACGACAAGTTGATCATTTTCATAATGACAGGTGTTAACTCACTGGCACATAATTTCGGCAGCCATGTTGGGATAGGATCAAGGTTACATGTTGCATTCGACGACTTCATGATTATGTTATGGACTTCTTCTTCTGACAGGAGCTTAAATGAGTCTAATTTGATATCAGGTAAACGATAATCTACTAATGGTGGGTCTACTACAACGTTTTCAATGTCATTTCTAATTAGCTCAATCTTTCGACAGAAATATTTTCCGAACTCATCAGCCAGTTTACGTGAATCATCATGTGGAGGCAAGGAGTTTTCTTGAGGTGTGTTGCAAAGTGAAGACACAACCTTAAAAAGTTTTCTTGAATCTCCCGAGCATTCATCGATAAGATCAGAATAGTATTTATGTCTAGCATTTTTCAAACTGGTAGCATACTTGTTACGCGCTTGGCGATAAGCGTCTTTATCATTTTGGCAATTTGATCGTAGCATTACTTTCTCCAGTTTTCTACGTTTGGCCTTAATACGTTTAAGTTCTTCACTGAACCATGGTACTCTTGGTCTGACAACCACTATCTTTCTTTGTAAAGGGGCATGTTTCTCCAAAATATGTGATAGCGTATTATCATAATGTTTCACCAAATCATCTACATTGGAGCATGGGTCATTACACAGTTTGGAATCAGTGATGTCAGCTTTGAAGGCCTGAAGATTCAAATGATTTGTCTTACGAAACTGAATTTCCTTTGTCACAAGATTCGGCGAGGAAAAGAGAGGTTGCATTCAACAAAACAATGATCTGACAAAAAGAAAGTAGTCTTGACTAGGTGAATATTAATGTCATTGGACGATCTCGAAATTAGAAGATCTAGGGTATGCCCAGACGAGTGAGTTGGTACAGTAACATGTTGTAATAAGCCAAAAGTTTCCAATAAATCAGTAAATGTTTTCGCGTCAGTATCAGACGGATCATCGAGATGGAAATTAAAGTCACCGGAGATTACTAATACTTCTGTGCACATAACAATGCTCTCAAGTAAGTTGGAGAATTCTTTGAAGAAAACGCTTGAAGAAACAGGGTGAGTTTGTGAATAAGGTGGACGATAGACTGCTAATGTTTTAATCGTACGGTTGAGTAAAGCCAAGTTCCATTCAGAGTATTCAAAAGATCGTTTTTCACCTCCGTCAATTAAAGTAACTTTAAAATTGGTATTAAACATAATGCCAGTGCCTCCACCCATTCTGTTAGATTGTCTAGGAAGGTTTTTAAAAGAGTAACCAGGGGGAGAAAGCGCGGCTATGCTAACAGTGTCAACGTCTTTTAACCAGGTCTCAGTCACAATACACACATCAATATCGTTGCTCAAAACATGATCAACGATTTCGGCTGTTTTGTTTTTAAGAGATCTCGCATTAACATTGGCGAAACGTAGGAATTTTGTATGAGAATCTGAATTTAAGTTAGTTCTATGTACAGACACGCAGACACAGTTTGAAGGGTTATGAGTACGAGCACGGTGACAACGACCATTACGCGGATGTCTATCAGTACTCAATATCCTGTTGTTTGTACTGACATCAATGAAGGAGGGTATGGAAAAGGTTGGGATGTGGGGTGGTATATTGGGGATCGAAATGGAGGGAAATAATAGGGATTCACAGGAAAAGGGGAGTAATGAAAACTGGGTGAGGAGACAGCTTTATCCATTATCTTATAGAAGGGTTGTTGGATGTTATTATAAAATTGAGGTTTCTGATGTAGGAAGTCACAATTATTGCCTTTTTTACAGAATTTTCTTTTCCTCAGGAATGGACACGGGGTTAAATGTTTTGGGCGTTTAGGTGTCATTCGGTTAAAACGTTCATTACCTAATCGAGATGTGCTGGTATTAAATTTACCCGTTGTTGACTTAGTTTTACTGGCTTTATTTAGATTAGTAGCTTCAGTTAGTGTGCAGTTTTTTACGAGATCGGTATTCGAGACGCTAGGTTGATCTTTAACAATAGGAACTGACTCATTATGTATATCAGTTTCATTATGGGATATATTTATAATGTCTTCAGTTGACTGATTTAAGTCGGAGTTTAGAACGCTAGGCCGGTCACTTGCTATATTCCTAAACTCGTCGTATAGATATTAAATTCATTGAATAAAGTTGGTCCAATGGTATGGGAGGTGTATATGTTAGGGTCAATTAGCGGATCCTTATCAGTAGTTGTAGGGTCATTAAAGGTGGTATTTCTCATACTATTAGTGGGACTATTGGTCATAGGATTGATATTCATTACTTTGAATGTTGAATTCCCAAGAGACCGCAAGCTTGACGCAAGGAGCAAATTTGCTTCGCTAAGTCTACATATCTCGCTGTCTTGCTTGCGAATAACAGACTCAAAGTCTTTTTGTTTGGATCGCATAGAGTTAATTTCAGTTATTAGATCACTCGTAATGTCCACTAGGGTAGCAATATCTGCTTTCAAGCCATCAAACTGCGATACAGATGGTTCAGTCAGCTCATTAACACTACTACAAACCTCTTTCGTTGATGCTTCGCATGAGGGATTTACATCTTTCGGGTCCCGATTTATCAAGCTTTCGAGCTTCAACTTTAGATTCTCTTCAGCATCATCACTCTGTATAACCAGCTTTTTCGAACGAGGACCGCGCCATTTAATCATATATTCCCCTTCTCCTTCGCTTTTGAAAACTTTAACGTCGCCTCCAGGGGATTTCCACTTGCCTTTCAAGTTTAGTGCTTCTAGAACAAACCTTTCTAATTCTTCAAAGGTTTTAAGCCATACATATGTTCCACTGTCGTAAGATAGACCGTTAAGATAATTCATAGTTGATTAAAAACTAAGATTTTATTCAAAATATATAAAAATATAGCGGAGCGAAAACTTGTACATCTCGCCGAAGTACCTCCGTATTTTCGAAGAACGGCATTTGTTGTACATGCTGGCGAATTATTTTGGAGAATAAAGCAATTTGAATGTGAGAATTTTCGATTCGAAGTGCCGTGCCGTCGTATCGACGATCGGGAATAGTTAGCCTTTATCATGTTTCATGTATACTAGTAACATGGAGTACAAAGTCTCGGAAAATATTAGTCCAACAAAGGAGGAATAAAAGGAGAACACACACTATCAAATAGGTAAGTAAATTTCATTTTAAAACTTATATTTTAGGACATATTTTTACTATAATATACAATTATATAATATAACTGATAACTGGTAACTGATAACTTTTATTTCACACTATTTCAAGATAATACAAATACAAAAGATACAAATTGATTTACAGATGGATAGAGAACATACATAGAATTAAATATTAATACATAGAAAGGAAGTGTACAGAGACCGAAGTAGCATAGCTTTCGAGCCGGCCTCTGAAACATTTAACGATATAATTCAATTAGGTTAAGTATTTGCAACTAAATTTCACTGAACATATTGATAAACTGAAAATTAATACTGATTATGTAATAATAAATTCATGTAGCTTTTTTTGAAGAGAATTAATGAGGATAATTTTTTAATATCGATATCAATAGTTTCCCATATTTTTGAGGAAATAAATTTGAAAGTATGAACTCCATAATTAGTTCTTACTTTTGGTCTTACAAGATTCATTTTATTAGCATGTCTAGTGTTATAGGTATGTTGATTAGCAGCTTGTAGAACAAAGGATGAGAATGCTTTTGGAACATTTGTTTTCATATTTATAAGTTTATAGGTAAACTCAGCAATTCTTAATTTGAATATATTATCGAATTTTAGAATCCCAAGAAGTTTAAAATACGAAGTTACATTTTCCCTAGAATGAGCAAAAAATACACTTCTGATAACCTTATTTTGTTTTGTTCTTATCTTGTTTATCTTTGATGTATATGTATTCCCCCAGCTCATAATTCCATAATTGAGATACGGATAGACAAGGGTGTAATAGAGTTGCTTTAGCATAGAGAGATCAAGATAGTATCTTAGTTTAGTTATTATACCTGCATTTTTAGCAATTTTATTATTTACATGTTTTATTTGATACTCCCAACTAAGATGCTCATCTAAGAAGATTCCTAAGTACTTTATATAACTTTTTTGTTTGACGTTAGCAATTTTTATTACAGTCATATTCTTTCTTTTTGATGTTATAATCATGAAGTGAGTTTTCTTAAAATTAACTGATAGTTTATTAATGCTACAATAATTTAACAATAATTTAAACTCCTCGTTCATAACAGTCTCCAGTTCGCTAACATCTTTCGAGGAGAAGAAAACATTTGTATCATCAGCAAAGATGCGGAAAGAGAGTGTTTTTGAGCATTTATGCATATCATTTATATAAAGCAAAAATAATAGTGGCCCTAGGGTGGAACCTTGCGGGACACCGCAGGTCGTAGTAAGCATCTCAGATTCTGTTTGCCCTATTTTAACGTATTGCCTTCTGTTTTCTAAATAGCTTTTAAACCATAATAACTGATTCCCACGAATTCCGTATTTCATTAATTTGGAAGCTAGAATTTGATGATTAACAGTATCAAATGCTTTCGAGAAATCTAAAAATAAACCACAGGTAATCAACTTATTATCAATAGCGTTATTTAAATTTTCAGTAATTTCAAGAATAGCCTGTTCAGTAGAATACCCTTTCCGAAAGCCGAACTGATGTTCAAAGAGAATATTGTTTTTTTCAAGAAAATGCAACAGTTGATCGTAAACAATACGTTCAAGAGTTTTACTGAATGGGGATAGAATAGAAATTGGCCTATAGTTATTAGGATCTGTTAGGACACCCGATTTGTAAATAGGGATAATTCTAGATATTTTAAACAAATCAGGAACAATACCCATTCTAATTGATTGATTATATATGTATGAAAAGGGTATTGCAAGTTGGCTACTTGCTATCTTAATAAGTTTATTTGAATATTTAACGATGCTTTATTTTCATTCAAATCATTAAAAAGTTTCATTACCTTAGATGGAAGAACTGGAGACATAACAAAACTAGAAGTTGGGGAATTATCAATAAGGCTAGTTGGATTACCATTTACACTTGGAATTTTGCTTGCGAGACTTTGTCCTACATTAGCAAAATGTTCATTAAACTCATTAGCTATGTCGTAAGTATTTAAAAAAGTCTTATTATTCCTTATAAGACTTGTTGGTAATTGCTGAGCCTTGGCCTTTCTTTTAATAATGGTTCCAATTAATTTCCAAGTAGCCTTTAAGTTATTTTTACACATTTCAAAATTACTTTTATAATACATCATTTTGCTTTTATTTTTAATTACATTTAACTTATTAGCAAAAGTTTTATAAGCGCGCATTTTAATTGTATTATTGGAGTAGAAATGCGTATAATACATCTTTTGTTTCATTTTAATAGATTTAAGTATACCATTCGTTATCCATGGCTTAGTTAACTGCTTATTTTTACTGCGCGAGGCCAACTTTATTGGAGCATGTTTATTTATAACGGAAGTAAATATATCCGTAACTCTAGCAGTTACAGTATTTAGATCAGATGGAGTATCACCATTTAAAATACTACTCCAGTTAATCAAATTTATATCATTTAGGTATGCTTCTTTATTGAAGGCACTGTAGTCCCTGTAGTATATAATATAATATAATATAAATTTATACTGTAAGTCTATACTGACCCCTGCGAGATTGGGCCGCCTGTGTGATATTCAACCATTTTGAAGAGCTTGCATCCAACGTGACGTCATAAATAGCGGACATATTCACACTCATTTACATACCAAACAAATTGAAATATCTCGGGAACAAAACATAAAAACACGAAACTGAAAAATAAGTTACACCACAGCTTAAAGAGTTCTTTCATTTAAGAAAATAAAAAAAATCATGTCATATGCACTTTAATATGTAAACATACGTTTAAGGGCCTGTTTACATTGAGGTAGGGTAACCCTATCAGGAGGGTTACCCTAGCAAGCGGGTCAGAAAATTGCGAGCGTTTACATGAGGTAGGGTGACCCTACTGCTAGGGCTATGTTGCCCGATAGGGTAACCCTACCTATGCGTGGTCACTAAGCCGTCAATAAATGGCGCCGAAACGCAAAGTTTTAGCGGCAAGTTGTGTAATGCTATTTATCGGGCCTTTGCTTGCTTCATTTCATATTTCAATGTCGTGGTCTGTTATTTCAATGTTGTTGTCTATTACTCGCATTGCGTAATGTATTCCTTGATCATATAGTCCATCACAACAGTTTTTCGACATGTTCGGCTGACCAAGAGCATTTATATATTTTGTTTTTTTGACGTCGATGAGGATGCGCCGGAATTTTGTTTCCTTTTCTCCGTCTTTGACTTTGTTATCGAAACTACATTATTCGCAGCGTTCTCGTCCAAAGGCAAAGCTTCGTTCTATGCCTCTGGCTCTGCTTCCTTATTTGTAAATTACTTATCCTTTTTATTTTCTGGTGTCGTTTAAAATACTCGCCAGGTTGATATGTTCATATGTATAATCTAGCGACGCCATCCTTGTTTGTCCGCCAGTCACAGTAGGACGTATAAAACATGACTCGCTTGCTATGGTAACCCTACCTGACGCGTTTACATGGCTTATGTAAACAAAAAGATAGCCCTGCTGCTAGGGTTACCCTATCTGTTTGATAGGTAACCCTACCCCTAGGGTAACCCTAGCGCGCATGTAAACGCTTCCTATAAAACATATTGAAGTAGGGAAACCCGCTTTCTAGGGTAACCCTTCTGCTAGGGTCACCCTACCTCCATGTAAACAGGCCTTTACACTTTAATGATGCATGCGTTCGCTTTAAAAGCTGTTGTACGTAAAACTGAACGCTTCTCGAAAGTCAAAACGCGAACTGATTGTCAAACGCGAGCAAGAGATAGCAGTTAAAGATTTACTCCTTGGAAAGAATGTTTTGGCCGTTCTATGGGAAAAGCTTGATTTTTACATTGTTCAAAATAGCTTTAAAAAAATTCGTTGTGTATGTAGAGAAAATCAAAGTTAAAGTTTATGTAAATCAAGGGAAATCTCTATCACATCAAAAGATACACGTTTATGATTTTTCTTTGTGTTTTTTCCTCATGAATTATTAATGAGTTTTTGAAGCTATTTTAGACAACAGTCACAACACAGTCACGGGTCATTCCATTTATTTCCCCCACCCCCCCCCTCTCTGGTCAGACTTTTACCTTTTATCTTTTACCTGTAGGAATCGGATTTCAGAGAAGTATCCCGTTGGAATCGACGACATACACCTAAACCATAGGAATGAGTAAATCTTGTTGTGCCAGATGCTGAAAAACAGTGTCATTCCCCCTACTTGGATAAGATCTGGTCAAAATTTTACCTGCAGGAATCGGATTTCAGAGAAGTATCCCGTTGGAATCAACGAGTCGGCGGCCAATTGCCAATATCTGACCACTAGGAATCGGCCCAAGGAATCCGCTAATTCCCAATATCTGACCGGTAGGAATCAGAGCTTTTATCCTTTAAAAGAATCCTGAACCACGGTTGTTTAACGTATTCGGCCGTATAGCAAATTAACTGCAAATAACAGTTGAGCATGTTTTGAAATGTTATTCTTAATATGTTTTGAAATGTTATTCTTAAATGTTGTTCTTCTCATCATCCAACCTCACTCTGCAATGCCAAGTGATGTAGCCTCAACTATCTGGTCTTGAATTATACTTTAAAGTGAACAAATAACTAACAAGACAATTGTAAGGAATATTCGATCCCTGCTCGGACAAGCTTTGATTTGCCGATTTTCCGTTGTTGAAAATCTAGTAATTTGAGTTTCCGGTTTGGGTGACCTGTGGTGCACGGGCCCCAATGAACGATAGGACAAAAATACACATGGCGGACATGTTTAGGTTTGGGTGTACATTGTAATACTTTTGAAGTAAATCTACGAGCATAATAACTTTATTTGCGTGTGAAAACATTTCCCACACGTAAGGTGGCGACCACGGCAAGGATTATATAGTGAAAAGGGGTTTTTAGCTACGGAAATATGCCTATTACGAGGGGCCAAAGCGAGTCAAATTCGGAGGAATCACAAGCTACTGGGGGCGAAAATCAAAGTGAAACACCAATGGGTCGTGTCACAGTCGTGCAAAAACAGTTGGAAACCAGTTTTAAAGTTGCTCTGCACTTGGACAGTCAAACTGAAACGATTTTAGAATCTAGAAACGAAAGAAAACTGCAACGACACAAGGGAAATTTGGAAGAAAAACTGAATAAATTACATGGCTTGGTATCAGCTATGATAGAACTAAAGTTTGAGCAAGGGTTGGATCTTGAGGCGGTTGATGAATGGGCAACTGAACCAAATAAGGTTATCGAAGGTTATGAACACTCTTTGGAGGCTGTGGAAGGTCTTCTACAAAAGATGGACGATGATAAGGAAGCCAGGAAGAGACATGACATTGAAGCTCGAGAAGAAGAGAAACGGATGAGAATTCGACAAGAGGAAGAAATACGACTGCAACGTTGGAAAGAGGAACAAAACACTGCAAGGTTACCTAAGTTGGAGATAAGTAAATTTAAGGGAGATTCACTAGATTGGAACAGGTTTTGGGAACAATTTGAGTCAGAAATTGACAATACCTCTAAGCCGGCTGTAACTAAATTTGCATACTTGCGAGAACTACTGGGTGAACGACCAAAAACTGAAATACTAGGACTTCCGTACACTGAGGATGGATACAAGAAAGCCAAAGAAGTTCTCAAGGCTAAGTATGGGGTTATATCAGAGATCATTCAAGCTCATGGTAAGCAAATTATGAATTACCAGTGATAACATCAGTTAACTTAAGACAAATTCATGAGTTTTATAGATTGCGTGAACTCATTGCGAACTCTGGGAAAACTAGATACTGCCGAGATCTTAGTCAGAGAAACTCTAGACAAGTTGGGCCCCATAAAGGCAGATCTGACCCGAACTGACTCAAAATGGCAAGAGTGGGGGTTTGATGACCTATTGACAGCTTTACGAGATTTTACTCTGAGAAACCCAGATAATGCAGGTTGCATTGGGGACGATAAAAATGGACGGAGACCTCCAAGGGGGGAGAAACAATTCCAAGGGACTGAGAACAGGGGACCCAAGTGTGTATACTGTAATTCTACTAACCACAGATGTAGTGATTGTGATAAAGCGAAAGATGTGAGTGAGAGGAGAGAAATTCTACGAAAGAACAAATTTTGTTACAATTGTACGGGCAAAGGACATTGGGCGGCAAGTTGCAAGAGTAGAAATTGTAGGAAATGCAGTGGCAAGAACCATACATCTATTTGTTCTTTAAAAGAAGAGC
The DNA here is from genome assembly GCA_902702795.2 of Paramuricea clavata. NCBI lineage: Eukaryota > Metazoa > Cnidaria > Anthozoa > Malacalcyonacea > Plexauridae > Paramuricea > Paramuricea clavata. The sequence continues at coordinate 9,695 of CACRXK020012751.1, forward strand.
CTCCTTCCCATTACATGATTGGTGCGTCCAAGCGAACCATACACCCAACCATTGTTGTTGTAGCGGGCGGGGAGAAATTCAGAGCAATGCTTGACACTGGCTGACAGTTCATTTGTCTCATCAACAGTCATTAAACACTTAGGAATTAGACCAACCAAGTGGGAAAACAAAAGCATTGAAACAATCGACTGACACTGTCAATCAAAAGATGCCTTGCTACAAGGTTACGCTGAAGTCCACAGATGGTAGTCAGAGTTTAGATTTCAAAGTGAATAAGTTAGACCGGACAGTGTTGACAACCCTTACCAACCCCGGTATCCATGGGTTAAAGGAAGCACACCCCCATCTGAAGGGAATCCAATTGGACAATGAAGACGGCCGACCTAGTCACCCAATACATTTGATCCTGGGGGCGGGGTGTCTTGCGAGAATCAAGACTAGTGAGTGTAGAATTGGTAGTATGACCGAGCCGGTTGCCGAAAAGACTACTTTGGGTGGACACTCATGGGACAGGGGGAGGAGGACTCGAGTCATCTCTATTTTACCAGAACATCTCAAGACGACTATAAACAGCTCTGAAGCCTGGATGGAGTTGGGTTACAGGATGGTCCTGTAGGCGATCCAGATGCTGTCCTCACCGAATTTAACGAGCAACTCACACAACATCCAGATGGTAGGTACTCCACACGACTTCCTTGGAAAGCTGGGTATCCACCTCTACCAACCAATGAACTACCAAATAAGGTGAGGTTAGAAGGATTGATCAAAAAACATGAGAGGAAACCCGAAGTTATGGCGCAGTACCATGGCATAATAGAAGAGCAGATGAAGCAAGGAATTGTTGAACAGGCTCCTGAGCAACCTACAGGGGAGAGAAAGTTTTATCTGCCACATAAACCAGTTATTAAAGAGTCGGCTGAGACCACTTGAGTTCGGATCGTTTTTGATGCGTCGGCGAAAGAGAGTTCAAATGTACCATCCCTGAATGAATGCCTCCATAAGGGACCACCACTACAGCCATTACTTCACAATCTGCTTGTTAGAAATCGGTTGAAACCAATCGGACTGACAGCATATATTAAGCAAGCATTCCATCAGATCTGGGTGGACCAGAAGATCGAGACGTACTGCGTTTTATCTGGATTAAAGATTTAGAGACGGAGCAACTTGTTACACTTTGACAGACGAGAGTTCCATTTGGAAGTGTATCAAGCCCATTCTTACTTGGGGGAACACTTAATAGACATCTTGAGAATTGCCAAAAAGATTATCCGGACACAGTGGAGGAGCTTAAAAATAGCACACATGTGGACGATGTGATTTCTGGAGGTGAAACTATCAAGCAAGTGCAAAAGTTCAAGGAAGAGTCTGTTGAACGATTTAGCCAAGGAGGATTCCCATTACACAAGTGGCACTCAAGTGACCCTCGGTTTGAGGAACAGCAACCAGCGGATGAAGATCAAACATATGCAAAGGAGGAGTTGGGTACAAAACCAGCCGAAACAAAGATTCTCGGGATGAAGTGGGACAAAGCGAAAGACACATTAGCAATTGACTTTCGTGGGTGCAAGCAGACCGGAGAGGGTACGAAGCAGTGCCTTTTTTAAGGAATTTTCACTGGGGGGGGGGCCAAAACAGGAAAAAAGGCAGAACGAAAAATATGAGTCGTCGAGGTTTGGCGAACGCGCGAGTCTGAAGAGAGATTTTGTAAAACTTTAATTTATTAACTTCAGCTATATTTTACTTTAAACAATAACTTTTTGTAGCTATAATCGTACAGCTATAACCAGTGGCGTAGCCAAACTTTAATTTTGCGGGGGGGGGGGGCGAACCTCACGCCGAAGGTGTGAGACCGTCTAGGAGGGTCCGGGGTCCGGAAAATTTTGAAACCTAGGGTCCCTGAATTGCGATTTCATGCATTTTGGGGGTGAAATCTAGCAGAATTCCGAAGATTATAAAGTACATCGAAGACATGAATTTTTCCAGACATTTCTACTTGGAATTAAATAAATTGGAAAAGTCACCTTGAAAAATAGGAGGAGGGGTCAGTGTCACCTTATTTCCTCTCTGTGATGCTGGGGGGGGGGGGAATCCCAATGTGCTTTTGATCAGAAATGTTGCATTTAAATCATTTTAGGTTCTATGAGACACCATTTCCGCATTCTCAAAATTGCGTTGCTTTTTCATACGATACAGAATAAGTCTGAGAAGAAATATTCATGCTATGATGATGCATACATGTATTTAACAGTTAAAAATCTAAACTAAATCTACTCTTCTTGGAACCATATCTACAACTGCTTTAACGAGATTTCACAAATCAAGTTCCTCCAGTATACCGTCTTTTTCCTCAGTCGAGACGTACGTATTAATCAGTTTCAGCTTCGAGCATGTAACGTACCCCAATTTCTCTACGGCATGAAATCTATCGCTATTATGAAATACTCGGTGAAGAACCTCTCTCCTCCACAGAGGCTTTGAGGAGCTACTGTATTAAAAATATATGCGCTAGACGGTAATGTTACAGAGTTATGCGCTAGACGGTAATATGTAACGAGGAAACCGCTAAAATTCAGAACGCGGGCAAGGAGGGCGCAAGGGGGGGGGGCGAGGAAAGGGAAAGCCTCTGCCAGTTTTACTTCGATTTCTTTCCCACATGCTCGAAATGTGGGACATCATAAAATATATGTGCAATCCGGGAGTTTTACTTTGTCTGGTTGTTTAAAGTGACTTCGTGTTTGATTAGGAAGTGTTTATTTGTATAATTTTATTACCTACTGGTAGTCTGGACCCTCTGGTAGTTATTTTGATGGAAAAATATGCAAATGAAGATGTCGCTATTAAAACAGTCGCTACTGGGACTGCTAGCGATGACTGCGATGTGGATATACTCAACGATTCGCTTCATAATTTATCTTTGGAAGGTAAGGTTTTGTTTAGTTTATCGCGTTTTATCCTTTAATGTTATTACAAAGATTATTTCATCGTCATTTTCGTTGTGAAGTTTATAGTTCGAGGGTTTTTAAATATAATGTATAGTGTATGTTGTTAATATTTACTTGGGCCAAATAAAAATAATAGTTGGTTTCAGCCGGTTTCACAGCCATGTTTTATATGGGTAGGTAGGTCGGAAAAACATTTTATTTTGAAAAAGTATTTTATCTCAAGTATGCAATAAATATAAGATAGAACTCATTATAAACTCTTAGTTTTTATTGTTTTAACGTCAGGTTTTCACCTGCATACATATTATAAAAACTTGACATGCAAGGAAACGAGCAACAACTAAATATTTAATGTCAACAATGTTCAGTCTAAACGTTTAAATGTCAATAAAATGTTCATGGTCGGTCATATTTTTGACAGGTTGGTTGGAAACCTGAAACCAACTATTATTTTTATTTGGCCTTGTGGATCACACAAAAATAAATGACCTGTATATATTTCCATAGTATGGAAATAGTATAGATACACTATGGATTTAGTGATGCAATTGTAAATTTCATATATGAATTTCACATTTTTTCCCCAGTGGTAGTGCTTTTTATAGTAATTACAACACTGAACACTTTTAAAACTGCCAAGTCTTCCATGACAGTGAACAGCACAATTTTTAGCATTTCAACATCAAAGAATATGGGCCGTCAACACTTAACATTAACTATATGGGCAGTTTGTTTGGTTAACCCAATAACCCATTGAGTGGCAGCATTCTCCACTTGACGAGTAAAATCGTCTGGTGTTTGACAGAGTAAAATACTAAAATAGGCTCATCTAGACCCTCTACTTTTTCTTCCATTTAGAGCCAGGAGATCTTGAGCCATTGGCCAGCAGCACTCCAGTTAAAGCCAAAAGATCAGACTTAAGTCCAAGTGAGTTTGAACCACCTGCAAAAAGACTCCGTGGTGAAGGATGCAAGAAAAGGCAGGATATTTTGCAAACACAATTAAAGGTAGAGTTTGTAGAAAGCCCAGGAAAAAGAACAGAAAGGTCAGAAGTTATGAGCTTTTTAGGAACTGATAGCAAAAGTCTTGCAACAAGAGCTGTCAAGTCTGCCTTTACCAGTGCTACTTATGATAAGAGAAAGCAACAGTATAGGAATATAAGAAAGTCAATCTCATTTGTTGTCGGTAGTGAATCTATTGATGAATCAGATTTGCAAGTGAGCCAAAACACTGAAATTTACAATTTGCAACAAAATGTTTTAACTTGTAAACAGAAAGCCAAATTAATTATGGATGACATTTTGTCAAATTCATCAGTCAGTGATAATGTTTACCTGAGTACTCTTGTAAACATGTACAACCAAGAAATGGAAAGCATTTCAAAAATCACAGATAGCATTGATGCTATCTATGAGCGAGAGTTAAAACTGTTGCTGCAAAGGGAAACTGATAAGAAGATATCTGCTTCTGAAAGATCCACTATAGTCTTGGAATATGACAGGTTATCTACTCTTGTAAACCTTGGTATTTGAAGCGGAGTGAATTCGCCAGAAGAACAAGTTACTGGAGAGACATTCAAAAACTTGAAACTTGATTTTGTCAGAGAATGTCCAATGTTAACCGAAATTGTCCAGTGTCTATTCCCTGATACTGAGATGACGGACAGAAAATCAAAGTGTGCAGTACATGCTCTTTCCTTACTTACTAGCTTACGTAATCGACATTGCAAAAATGATGTTACCTTGCTATTTACCATGATGCTTGTTTCTTATGGTGCTGGTTGCCGCATGATTAACATATTGAACAAATGTGGCCTCACTATTCACTGGGATACAGTAATGAACTATCTTGATAGTCAGCTTGAAAGAAAAAAGAAATATGTGACAAGTTTGACACCACAAGAAATTCCTTTATTGCTTCTTATGGATAATGTAAATATTTATCGTGGCAACAAGAGGCACCACAGATTATACAAAGCATATGGTGATAATATGTGGAACTTCACTGTCAGAGGACTTTTAGTCCCCCATCTCGAAGGGATACAAGATCTACTATCATCAAGAGAAACTGCTGCTGAAAGTCAGCATGATGTAAAGGATTTTAATTTT
>CACRXK020012752.1:0-14743 GCA_902702795.2 Paramuricea clavata
TGGCAAGAATGCGAATATATTGCTGTTGTGAGCTGGAATGTTGCTACTTAACCATTTAATAATAAGCTGCTATGCACCTTACCTACAAATCTCTCTAACACCAGGCAATTTTATTTGACAAAGCCTATGGACAAAGGAACATGCGGAACTATATGTCCATGGACTTTCCCTAATCAGCAGTATCAGGCAGAGTAAAATTACAGAACACCATTTGTTTCATATTTCACTTAGATAATGATAGACCATTGAGAGGAATGTTGGAAGCTGCACTGTGTCTCAATAGTGTGCTCATATTTATCTTACTCTGTCTAAAAAAACAGACAATGTTACTAAACATTAATGGGAGAGTTACCTATATTGAAACTCAATAGACCTTACCGTTTATTTACTTTTGACCCAATGGCCTCATTTTCATGTGATATTAAAACTCATGTTTTGCGCATAAGAGAGTAAAGAATAAGCTTGTGATTGGACTTAAGATCAATGAGAGACAAACGTGTGCAGGAAACATGAATATTTAACTTTCATGTGCGCCTGCCATGCTAAAATAGGCAAACATGGAAATGAGGCCATTTGGTCAAAAGTGAATAAATGGTAAGGTCTATTGTTTCCAAAATTTGTGTAAAAATGTAAAGACTAAACAGACTGTTCAATATATAGAGCTTTATCCTCTTTCAGGGATATATTTATGGGGGTACACACTGTTCCATGACCAATGTCTCCAATAAGCATCAACATCTCAAAAATGAATGTTGGTGTAACCAAAATCTGGAACTATATGTACATGTATAGTTTCTATATATAGCTATTATAGTTTGGGTTGTTCTTTGTAATATAAAATACTATTTTATTGAAATAGTTTTTGCATTTGTCTACATATGATTACTTATGATAAAGTTGTTCATTTCTTCTAGGTTTTTACATAGTGTGGCATACAGAAAGTTTACAAGGATGGTGTATGGTGTAATTGGAAAAACAAGAATCCCACTGCTGCATGTGCATACCATGCAATAAGGAAGACATGCCCTCTCACAAAAGATGAATCATTAATGACTAAGCTAACATACAGTAAAACCCATCGTATAAGAACCTACCGTAGATGTTTACAAAATAACAGTGTTTCCATTATTTTATAAAGAGCTTATTTTCTTTAATTGATGTTTAATTTTTTGCTTCTTCGATAAAATAAGAAGCTGTTTTGGAATTCTAGTCTGAACTGGTTCTTTTGTAAAGCAGGGTTTTACTGTACTATTTAAATATTATACTCTAATGAAACCTATATGGAACATATTTGGTATCAACATAAATCAGTTTTGACTAGTGCTCATCAGGGATAGAAAAGAAGTAAAGTAGAAAAAACTTGATACAAGTAGTGCATAATATAATTTATTTAACAAATATCACCACCCTGCCTATAAAGCACTCTGCTATTAAGCCCCTCCCACAATAATCACCACCCTCTCTATTAGCCCCCCCCCCTAATAAGCACTACCCTCCTTATAAAGTACCCACTCTATTGAGTCCTCTCCTAATAAGCACCACCCTCCCTAGTAAGCTCCATCCGTAATAAGCACCACCCTTCCAAATATTTCCCCTCTGTTAAAACCCTTCCTGCTGTAATATAAGCCCCAATCTCTATTATAAATCCCCAACATCCTGAATAATCCTAATATGCCCTTCTGAAAAAAAAACCACCTCCCAATATGCCCTCCTTCCTCAAATGCCTTATCCATATAATACACTATGATGTGCTCCTTTCATTCCTTGGACAGTCTGTAACAAACTTGTGTCCTTTCATGGGTTGTTCACATGCCCTGCATTTTGGTGCTCCTTTAGACTTCTTTTGGCTCTGTTCAACAACGTAGTAGTGAAACTACAGTAACAAAAAGATTTAAATTAACAGCAAGCATACTGGGTAACTTATCTATGGGCCATAGGCAGTGGGCAACACTTTGCAAAGACACCGTACTCTTTGAGTTGCTTGGCTGCCTTTTTAAGATCATCTTTGGTAACATTGAGAAAAGTTTGAAATATTTCTTCGACATAATCTGTAAATTTGTATTAGTGGACCTCATATATCTTGAACCTGACATTATCTGACACTATTCTCCTTTGTTATATTAGTTTGTTTTTTAAATTTTTTAGGGTGGACTACTAGAAAAGCCCTGACGGGCTTGTTAGTCTTCCTTCCATATGAATTGTATCTTTATATTTTATCAAAACTGTAACTGTATAATGGAAAAATAAAATATCTATATATGCATGGGTACATGGTATGCATTGATCAATATTTCACTATAATTATTTTGACAGTCAAATATGATACCCTCCTGAGACATCCTTAAAATACACACCTATGGGTCATAGTGGGCATATTGACTTCACTAAAACATACGCATAGCAAGAGACATAGATGGAGAATTATATCACTGTATAATACTGTATCAAATTGCACACGGAAATTACAAAAATCTGCAAGGCTGAAGACAGAAATGACAAAGAAAGCTCTCACAGAATAAACGAAATTGTCTTTCTTATATGCTTTATCCAATTACTGTACATCAGTTTAAGTGTTAGCATGTTATATAATGATATGTTTATTAATTAAATCAGTTTAGTCAAACAAATTCAAGTTACGCACAATTATGTATAAAATACAAAATTAGCATACCATTCTCTTGTATCTGTCTGAAACTTTCTGTGCGTCAGCTGATGGCATGATTGTTGGGAATACACAAATTCGGATCTCGTCCCTTTTGAGCCATCTGTTGCCAACGAAGCTTTCACCTTCGACATGGGCAAACCGTCGCAAAAAATCCTCGGGCTTGAAATGCTCATAGCATATGACTGAATACGACGTCGGCGTCCATTTTGCACGTTTGAGGCTTAGTACGAAGTCAGTCCATTTCTTTCGTTTTTTTTCGCTTCGGGCCGTTCGTCCCCCGAATAAGAAATTGCATGCAACGATATTTCTCTTTCCTTATCTCCTATGTTGTTACAACCGGCAACAACGCATCTTTTCGGCATTTTCTCGCCGCTCGCATGCCTAACAAACTCGCCTAGCACTGTAAACACTTGTGTTGACACAACAGCCGGTTCACCAATTGACGTCACAAGCCCAGATCATCGGCGCTCGCTCGTGGGACAAAATGGCGTCGATTTTAGGGCAATTTTTCAAACTTTGAGAAGCCATAGAATAGCGAGAATTCAACCGATTAAAAAAATTTTTTCATTTTTGTACTCCATAAATAGCGGTTATTGATTTTATGAAAAGAAAATTTAGGGGGTTAGTGGCACTTTAAATAAAGTATTTTATTTATTTATTAATTTATTATGCTCTGTCCTGGATGCGGCATGGAACATGACAGATAATTTAAAAAGCGCTGCACTTACTCAAAACAATTGCGCAGCACTTAACTCAAACATGATCTGGTAGAATTATTAGAGAGGGACGTACATGAAGTCATGAACAGTACATCGCAATTTTCAATCTATCTTGGTTTATTTAATCCTATAGTATACAAAGATTAAGTTTAAGGTTCGAACATTTTAATGCTCTCACATTCAATTCTCTCTGTAGAACTTTGGAAATTCACAGTTTGTTTGTGTGCGCGGAAGCAAATAATACATTTTTAATAAGCGCCGCACTCAAATACACTCCTCAGCTTCACAACGTACCTGCGGGATATCGTACTTTCTCGTAAAAAATCGTCCACTACAACGCAGGCATGATATGATTTAATATGACATTATATTTTCTACGTTATTTCTTCTATTGCATGCTTGAGAATTGAATAGCTAAACTTTTCAATTCTAAATGAACAAACTGATGTACGGTATATTATTACGTGGCACTTTCACTTATTCTAAATTTTAGCCTAGTGCATAAAATTTTAGGTTAAATTTAAAAATAGATGATGTTTGATTCTGAACCGTCAATATTAAAGACGGTCAACTCCAATTAGTGGATGCAAAGTACATAGAGAGGGTGAAAGCTGAAACTCAAAAACTACACGACCCATGACAATACAGATAACGACAAAGAAGAGGAAGAACATGAGTGTAAACACACCGACTCGAAGTTAAGTTCAACCTTATTGTTGTAAAGATGAGATCTCGAATAATAAATAAAAATTATTCTGTAGCGATATTATACGAAATGCAGCCGCTGTAATTACTTACTTTGTGTATTTGCGAAACGAGCGCGCAAATTGTGCTCTTAATACAAAACAACTGTCTGCAAATAAGGCAAAGTAAAAAAGTAGTAGTTTCTCGTCCCCGCCCGCATCCTTTTTCCCTGCCGCATGGATTTTTCTTTTTTTTCTTCTTTATTTTATTATATTCTAGCCTTTCACAGAATTTCCACTTACATATTTCGGGCATTTTGATCCTTTCGGCATAGTTCAGTTGCCGTTCGGAACTTTTTGTCAACTCTCACTTGCTGTTCGGTACTTCGCGCCGCTTTTCGTGCATCTTGTTATTTTGACGCCATATTGCATTAGTATAGCCGTTTGTCTATTTTTTATATATTTACGTTTTATGAGTAAACTTCAATATTTGTGCATGTTTATAGGTTATTTGGTAAACTTTAAGCAACATTTGAAGGTTTAACAAAAAAAAAGAAAAAAAAAGCCCCCGCGTTCTCCTTTTCTTCCAAAATTCGGACGAGAAACTACTAATTTTTTTTACTTGGCCTAAACCACTGATTTGCACTTGTCATGAAAGCTACTTTTTTCTTTCAGGTTTTATTTCTGGAAGGGAGAGGGTCTCAATTCTCTACTAAGTAGAGGATCGTTGTTGCTACTGTTGTTCACTTTACCCTTTAGACTGGGGTGAACATCCTATACATATTACCGTTTTAGTCTAATCGGCAAATATTTTCGAGAAGGGAAAAGAAAGATTAGCCCAGAACTTTAATTACTCCTTGAGGATCTATAGCACTCACTGATAGCCCAACCCCCTATTCCGTCGCCATCTTACTTCGTTTACCTTTTGCGCTAATATGGAATAAACATTTTATTTCTTCATTGGACTCGTTTTAGTTTGCACGGGGCTTTTTTTCCATGTCTCATTTTATGAGCCTAATATTTGCATATAATTATATATTTCCATACCGCTTCAATGTCGCGTCCGATCTCCTGCTGTTGTTGTATCTTTGTTTTTCGTAGCGTTGGTCAGTTGGCAGTTTTGAACTTTGATTGCTTTAATTCTGTAGTTAAATCCAACACATTTTCGTTCTTTCTCACAAAGATGGTACCACTTTATTAGGGTTTTCAACACTATGACTCGATATAACCTCATCTGGAGGTAAACGAGGACCTCCTGTTTAAAAGTAAAAAAAAGTTCAAATAGATTACGACTTGTTAATGGAATATTGAAGTAAATAGGAGAATACTATCACTGTAATTAGTACTTTATAGCGACATTGATGTTTTAGAGGGAAAGGGTTTGCAAAGGCCCACAGTAATTGGTGTAAACTGCTGTGGTGTCCCCGCCTCTTGTTCTGTCTCATGTATGTGAATTGTTGTACTTATATTGTGTACGTTTCTCTTAAGGGGAAGCTATATATATATAAATAAATAAATGAAAGTTAATATTTTAATTTACTATATAAAAACGGTAGACGTACCTGTCCTGATGGTCTCGTAGCATACCTGGGAAAGCAGTTCTGTGCATCAATGCTTGCAATAGTAAACATCAATATGGTTAAAGTTAGCATTTTCAGCATGCTCGAGATCGCAAACATTTCGAAATGCTTAGGTTTCTGTTTGGCTGTGGACGCTGATATTCTTTCTTTTCTGACAACCGCTAAGATTAGTAACTGTTGTTTACATTTTAAAGACGTCAGTAGTGACAGACCCCACTCTGGCGGAATTTATGATGAGCTTGCAAAATCTATGACGTCACTTCGCTCAGCTAACACTCTGGCAGAAGTAATTAGTATGCAAGTCTAATTTGGTGTTTCAAGTTGTTAGTATGCAAAATCTATGACGTTACTTTGCTGGGCAAATGTGACTGGTAACGTGTTCAAACACAACAAGGTAACGCGACCAATTACTGGTTACGGAACTCGGTCTCATGACTATGCGTCACTCTGGGTTGCTTTACATGGTTACGTTGCCTGTTACAGAACTCAGTGACGTTACCATAGGTCACAATAGAGTACGTCAGTTTATAATGTACTTGTGGAACAATTTAACAAACAGTTTTAGTTGTAATATTTTTGGCTAGGCTCAATTAACATAATCAATGTATTTTCACAAAATACTGTGTTGTGTTGCTATGTGTTGCTAAGTCATTAGGCGATAAGTGGACAAAGGTTAAATTAAGGTAGTTAAGGGACTAGACGAACAGGAATTTGCACAGATAGGGACGTTATACCTTTCCATGTTTGGGATGAGCATAATTTATTTGATTTTTATGTCAAGACGTAAACTGTAAAGCCTTGAAAGGATTACAAGCTAAAACTTAATCTCTTAGGTGTTTATTGTGGATAGATAGGTATTATTTAAATCGGGCGTGTGGCTTTGCGGGCATAAATTTGCGCAAGAATTTAGATCTAAAACGCAAACGCATTTATTTCTTCAAAACGATTACAAAGTTATGCTTCTAATATATATCCTCGTTTGTTTGAGGCGTTTCATTATCTATGATACTGGATGATATTCTAAGATATTGCATGATATTCTAAGATGTTGTATCATATTCTAAGCTGAGGCACTGGATGATATCTTGAGATACAGTATCCTAGACTATTGTCTTAAAGTCGTCACGACTATTTATAGTCTTAATAGTGATGACTGTAGTCGTAATAGTTGTGACCATAGTCTTAGTAGTCATAACTATTGTCTTAATAGTCATGACTATAGTCTTAATAGTTAGCAAGTATTAATCTTAGAATTCAATGATTCAATCTAAGGATTCAATTATTCAATCTTGGGATTCAATGTTTCAATCTAGGATTCAATAATTCAAACTTACGATTCAATTATTCAATCTAAGGATTCAATGATTCAATCTAGGGATTCAATTATTCAATCTTATGATTCAATGATTCAATATCAGGATTCAATGATTCAATCTAATGATACAATTATTCAACCTTGGGATTCAAGTATTCTTTTCTAAGGATGATTCAATCATATTGAATCATTGAATCCTAAGATTGAATCATTGAATCCTTAGATTGAATCATTGAATCTTTAGATTGAATCATTGAATCCTTAGATTGAATCATTGAATCCTTTGATTGAATCATTAAATCCTTTGATTGAATCATTAAATCCTTTGATTGAATCATTGAATCCTTTGACTGAATCATTGAATCCTTAGATTGAATCATTGAATCCTAAGATTGAAAATTGAATCCTAGATTTGAATAATTGGGTCCTAATTAGATTGAATCATTGAATCCTTAGATTGAATAATTGAATACTGAGATTGATACTAACTACACTATAGTCACGACTATTAAAACTACAGTCATGGCTAATAAGACTATAGTCATGACTATTACGACTAAAGTCATGACTATTAAGGCTATATATAGTTGTGACTATTAAGACTATAGTGTAGGATATCATACTGTATCTTAGCATATCATCCAGTATCTTAGGATATGGTACAACATCTTACGATATCATGCAATATCTTAGAATATCATCCAGTTTCATAGGATATCATACAATATCTCAGGATATCATGCAATATTTTATGGCATCATACGTACATATCTTAAACAATAAAACGTCTCAAACAAACGACGATATATATTAGAAGCATAACTTCGTGAACGTTTTGAAGAAATAAATGACTTTTAAATCTTTTAAATATATCCACATGGGGTGTGTTAAAAAATGTCTCGATTTTTATTTCTGCATGGAAATTTATTACTCAATCCTTTAACTTTAATGCCTTAATCTTGCCATCCAATCCAACAATAAATATGTTTTATATCTATATTTTTGTCAAACTTTTTGCCCACGAAGCCACGCGCCAAATTTTCAGGTCTACGTTGCCGCGACTCCTGCTGGTGTTTTCCCACCCGCCAAAAAGAACGCCTGCTTTTTACATCTTGCGAGCTGGGTTCGAACCAACGACCTAAAGGCGGATATCCACTCAGTGCAAAATGTCGCGCGATCGACATTTTCGGCGCGAAATTACCGCTCGCTTTTTTAAGTGCATTTCCATTCCGTGCACGGAGAAAAAAGCGCGCCAATTTTAAAAAGGGGCTTCGGTGGCCAAGTGGTTAGCGCACTTGCCTTTCACCTCTGAGGCTGCAGGTTCGAATCTCACTAAGTACCTTCTCAGTGTGACTCGAACCCAGTCCCCATGTGAAAAGAGTAAAAGTCAACGCTCTGCCGAAAGCCGTGGGTTTTCCCCGGGTACTCTGGTTTCCTCCCACAGGGAAAGTTGACAGGGTGGGTTAGGTAAAAAAGGGCCCACAGTAATTGGCATATGCTGTTGTGGTGACCCTGCCCTAGTTGGCAAAGCTAAATAAATAAATAAAAAACAAATATGGCTTAACGATTAGCTGCACAAACAATGAATTTGTCAGAAGATATAATTAATACTACATGCTGCCCATTTTACTAGCAATATTTGCCCAGGCATACTTCTTTTTCGTTTGATCTTTGTAAGATCGAAAGGCTGTGTTCCTTAAACACGGTTGTTCTTTTACTAAATCTATAAATATTTCATCATTGTATTCGTGCGTTTGAACAATGGAAAGATTTTGTGCTGGTGGTGTTGATGTTATAGCAATGTCTTCGCGAAACTTTTCGATGTCGTCCACTTGAAAATTTAATTCGCTCATGTCGTCGGCTGCCATCTTTGTTTGCTTGAAATTTTGATTTTTCCTTCGGAAAAGTAGGTGAAGGCTATTTCAGATACGGTAGAGCACCTAGTCCCCAGACCTTTACCAGCGCGACCGCGAAATTCAATATGGCGCCAAGCTAAGGAGTGGAGTTTAAATGGAGTTTATATTCTATAATTTCTATTGTTGTTTTTTGATCTTTTTATTCTTTTTGGTTGGTAGAACTTATATTCTGATATGCCAGGTATCTTACTCTTTACCTGATTAATCTGAAAAAGATTTTATAACAGAATTTTTCTCAAACTTAAATTATAAATATCTATATGTTTCAGTGAATTATGCTTTAAAAGTAAAAAATAGATTGGCCAAGATAAGAAATTTTTGACACTTTCAACTTCAATTTTGAAAATTGTAATAACAGCCTAGTTTATATTCCATAATCCACAGAGCTTGAAAATCCATGCGGAATGTACAAATTATTGACTTTTCGAGTGAAGTTCTGTTTGAATTTTTCAGGTACTAAGTTAAATCTAGTTATTTTGTTATCGTCTCTATCTAGCCTGGCACAGACCATTCAAGATTGCACTGTTTAATTAGCACCAACACTAACAGTCATGGTGGCAGGGATGGATCCAGCATGATCTGGTAGAAGGGGAGGGGGGTTTGATTTGCCAGCTCTAATGCCGAGTTATGTTGGTCATGCATGCCACCCGCCCATCAACTTACAGGTCAAGTCTTGCTTGACTACTGTATTTGAATTGTAATTGTTGTTCACAGTTCGCTTCTTATCATGTTATCGATATCACTCAAATTACTGTATCTCATTTTGTCTCTAAAATATTTTTTTGCTTATCATGAAAAATAGCACCCCCCCCTGGCCAGGGCTAGGGAGGTGACCCCCCAGTAAATCCATCCCAACATACAGTTGGGTTTATAGGGGGAGGGGAGGGGGGTTGACGGAGGTAAACACCCTTGGCCAACAGGGGAGTGTAAAAATTGAAAGGGGGGGTGCACTACAAATTGAATTTACCATACATCTGAGCATTTGAGATATTGTATATAATTAGTATTACAATTATATTGCCGCCTTGTAACCTTAGATATTTCATGTGGTATGTGTAATTGGGGTTAGTATGCTAAGTATCTTACTCGTCAAGCAATGCCGGGTTCAGAGTCCTCACCTGTTCCCCTAGCAATCAACAATATACAATTTTAATGCCAAATTGTGTGCCAACATGCAAAATGGACTCTGCACAGGTTGTGCACAACCTTTTCATTTCATGCTGGGTGAACATTATCGTGAGGATAGCAAAAAAAACATATTCACAACTAATGTGTCCTCTTTTACTACTTTTGTAATTATCTTGTTCCATGACCTAAATAAGCCAACACACTTAGTAGCTCATGCTTACCTTTCAACTGGCACATTAGCAATGGCCGGCCCATTTTTCTTTATAGTGGTGTCAGGTGTGCAAGTTATTCAATAGGGTACTAACCTTGTATACAGGGCGTTATAGAATTAAAAAAAATCTGGGCAGGATGTTACAAGGCCATTGGAAGTAAATCAATATTGGGGGGACTCAAGAATATATCTGAATAAATTTTAATTGCTTTTGCACTTTTCTAGTTATTTTGTGTGTTTTGCTTATACAAATGGAAATTTTAGGGGGGCTCAAGCCCCCCACTTCTGACGGCCTTGTGTTACATGTGACATTGCCAGCTGCCATTAATAGTTTGCAGAATTGTGAAAAATAAATCAATGCTGTAGATTGCAAGTGGTAATGCACTTTCTCCATTGGTATTATAGACATAATACACATAAAATTCCACAAGACCAATTAACTTGGTAATCCTGAGTATTCCATACTCATTGGGAAATCAGTACCCACCCTCTGGTCAAACCTTGCCACTAGACGTTTCAGTACCTTTGCCCTGCATACCATGGTTTATGAACTCAACATTTTATGATTGAATTAGCTCTTCTACTATGATATTTTATGCTCAAGTAAATAGAAAGTTGTACAGCAAGCCGGCTGGAATAATGGTCTGATGTTCACTCCGCAGTGGCATAACTCCTAAGGGCTGTGCCTAGCAAGAGCCAGGGGCCCAGGGGGTGTGCCTTGTCAAGGAAAGTCCCTGGGCTAACCTTTATGCAGTGTTTGGAAATTTTAATTTAAATAATTAATTTAATTAATAAATTAAATTAATAATTAATTAATTAAATTAATAATAATAATAATAATAATTATTATAAATAAATTAATAATAATTAATTAATATTATTTCGTCTGAGCTCCCGTCAACCTCTCGGCGGCCCTGTTCTTCAATCATTTGAAATGACCTTACACCCCCCTGAAGAATCCCTAAGGAAGGCCCTGGGTCAAGGGGGCCCTTCACGGGGAACACTGAGATTTCATCCTACCCATAATTAAGATTCTGGAAAATGAGTACCCCATATGCCCCTAGTGTCTAATAGAATGTGAATTTCAAGTTGTAAAATAAAATAAAAGGAAAGTGCTATTTTTGCAGGGTATATCTTTAAGTGACCCAAAAAATAGATTGATTATGTGATCAGCTTTAACTTCTTAAAAACAACTTAAAAT
Source organism: Paramuricea clavata (assembly GCA_902702795.2). NCBI lineage: Eukaryota > Metazoa > Cnidaria > Anthozoa > Malacalcyonacea > Plexauridae > Paramuricea > Paramuricea clavata. The sequence goes on from CACRXK020012752.1 coordinate 11,419, forward strand.
CTAACTTTACCCAGAAATAGTTAAATACTTTGCATTCTATGGAATACAAAGCTCATTTGTAACTTACTGTTTGCAATGAGTAAAATTAATATTGTATTATGTAATGTAATCTTCAAAAATTATGAAGGGCCTTAGAACTCCTCTCCCAACTAAAGAAACAAATTAAAGGGGATGGCTTGGTCCATTACACCCTACTGTTAATGACAGGGATGGCTTTACTGGGGGGTGCACCCCCCTAGCCCTGGCCAGAGGGTGTGTGTTATTTTTCATGATAAAGCAAAAAATTATTAGAGGCACAATAAGATACAGTAATTTGAGTAATAACATGATGATAAGCGAACTGTGAACAACAATTACAATTCAAATACAGTAGTCAAGCAAGACTTTGCAGTAGTGAAACAGGTTGATGGGTGGGCGGCACACATGACCGACACAACTCGGCACCATGCAGAGCTAGTAGAGCAACCCCCCCCCTACCAGATCATGCTGGATCCATCCCTGGTTAATGAAAAACATGAGATTGATTATAAAGTTTGTCTCCACTATGTGTTCTTTTATGTCTTGCTGAAGTACTTGAATATCTGAATTCTTTACAGATATGATATTCATATAAGGTTTTACTCTATTATGTGTTCTTTTATGTGACAATAACTAAATTGTTTGATGTTGAATGTTTGTTACACATCTTAGCAAGCCTCATATACAGGATGTGCTTGTCTGTATCATGATTTGTTGCAGTGTATGTTGTTTAAACAAATTTGCCATCTACAGCATTGATTTATTTTTCACAATTCTGCAAACTATTAATGGCAGCTGGCAATGTCACATGTAACACAAGGCTCGTCAGAAGTGGGGGGCTTGAGCCCCCCCCCTAAAATTTCCATTTGTATAAGCAAAACACACAAAATAACTAGAAAAGTGCAAAAGCAATTAAAATTTATTCAGATATATTCTTGAGTCCCCCCAATATTGATTTACTTCCGATGGCCTTGTAACATCCTGCCCAGAATTTTTTAATTCTATAATGCCCTGTATACAAGGTTAGTACCCTATTGAATAACTTGCACACCTGACACCACTATAAAGAAAAATGGGCCGGCCATTGCTAATGTGCCGGTTGAAAGGTAAGCATGAGCTACTAAGTGTGTTAGCTTATTTAGGTCATGAAACAAGACAATTACAAAAGTAGTAAAAGAGGACACATTAGTTGTGAATATGTTTTTTTTGCTATCATCACGATAATGTTCACCCAGCATGAAATGAAAAGGTAGTGCACAACCTGTGCAGAGTCCATTTTGCATGTTGGCACACAATTTGGCATTAAAATTGTATATTGTTGATTGCTAGGCGAACAAGTGAGGACTCTGAACCCGGCATTGCTTGACGAGTAAGATACTTAGCATACTAACCCCAATTACACATACCACATGAAATATCTAAGGTTACAAGGCGGCAATATAATTGTAATACTAATTATATACAATATCTCAAATGCTCAGATGTATGGTAAATTCAATTTGTAGTGCACCCCCCCCCCCTTCGATTTTTACACTCCCCTGTTGGCCAAGGGTGTTTACCTCCGTCAACCCCCCTCCCCTCCCCCTATAAACCCAACTGTATGTTGGGATGGATTTACTGGGGGGGTCACCTCCCTAGCCCTGGCCAGGGGGGGTGCTATTTTTCATGATAAAGCAAAAAAATATTTTAGAGACAAAATGAGATACAGTAATTTGAGTGATATCGATAACATGATAAGAAGCGAACTGTGAACAACAATTACAATTCAAATACAGTAGTCAAGCAAGACTTGACCTGTAAGTTGATGGGCGGGTGGCATGCATGACCAACATAACTCGACATTAGAGCTGGCAGATCAACCCCCCCCCCCTTCTACCAGATCATGCTGGATCCATCCCTGCCACCATGACTGTTAGTGTTGGTGCTAATTAAACAGTGCAATCTTGAACGGTCTGTGCCAGGCTAGATAGAGACGATAGCAAGATAACTATATATAACTTAGTGCCTGAAAAATTCAAACAGAACTAGCTTCACTCGAAAAGTCAATAATTTGTACATTCCGCATGGATTTTCAAGCTCTGTGGATTATGGAATATAAACTAGGCTGTTATTACAATTTTCAAAATTGAAGTTGAAAGTGTCAAAAATTTCTTATCTTGGCCAATCTATTTTTTACTTTTAAAGCATAATTCACTGAAACATATAGATATTAATTTAAACTATGTTTGAGAAAAATTCTGTTATAAAATCTTTTTTCAGATTAATCAGGTAAAGAGTAAGATACCTGGCATATGAGAATATAAGTTCTACCAACCAAAAAGAATAAAAAGATCAAAAAACAACAATAGAAATTATAGAATATAAACTCCATTTAAACTCCACTCCTTAGCTTGGCGCCATATTGAATTTCGCGGTCGCGCTGGTAAAGGCCTGGGGACTAGGTGCTCTACCGTATCTGAAATAGCCTTCACCTTGGACATCGCGACGATGATTACGAGTGGGATGATTGGGAGGAATCTAATCTGGACAATGACTTGTACGAAACAGGATTAGAAGATTTGGATAGACAAGACAATGAATTATGGATGATGGATTTTAAGAAAAACAATGAGAGTGATACATCTACAAAAAGAAAAAAGGAAACTAATTCACTGTATACGACCGGATCGCCCGTTGATTTAAAATCAAAATATATGAAAGAACTTTTCACGGAGGATTATAGATTGAATCCGAACGACGGACCGAATTCAAAAGATTTATTTTCCCGATTGGGTGTTGTTGATAAATATTGGTTGACATTCGTTGATGTCAAAGTTGCATTTATCGATAGAAATGGAAATTATTTCTTATCGAAAAATACATCGAACGCACAGGGTCAACTGAATTTTAGGACCGCATTCGAAAAGGCGACGGAAGAACATCAAAAAACATTGAATAGTATTGTGGAAGAAGAAGTTCCGAATGGTGAGAACATCGATGCTATTTCAGACGATGTACGTGACGAAATACATCGTGAAAATATCGATGATGATATTGAATTTAACGATCGGGTTCTACAACTCCATCGTGACGGAAAATGTACCGAACAAGAAACAAGGGAACTTATTGGAATTACCGTACCCAAAGGAGAACCCGAAGAAAAATAAAATATTTAAAAATAGAATGTGAACGACTTCGGCAGGATTTACGGACAGAATCCGATCCCGAACGGAAAGAAATCTTACAGGATGGATTAACGATCGTCGAACAAAATATTGATGATGCAAGATCCCGAATCCGAAGAGGGAATTCACCGCGTCCGCGAAAA
>CACRXK020012753.1:0-14742 GCA_902702795.2 Paramuricea clavata
AACATGGTGTGAAATGGCAGTTCAATCTAAGCAAAGCTAGCTGGTGGGGTGGAATGTTTGAACGAATGGTTAGCATAGTGAAACAAGCTCTTTACAAGGTCGTAGGATCGGCAAAACTTACCTTCAAAGAATTGCAAGACGTGATGCTAGATATCCAGCTCGTATTGAACAATCGACCACTATCGTACTGCGAGAATGACATTCAACTTCCCGTGTTGACGCCGAACATGATGATCTTCGGTAAAGCAAATTATCTTATGGAGTTATCACCCGAGGATGTGGAAGAACGAGACCTGCGAAAGAATGAATTAATGAATGAAAAACTTTATTTTACGAGGGTAGCGCATAATAGTGAATTCACACTAACAAACCTGTGGCCCTCAGATACAATAAAATATTACAATAATACATACTAGATTAACTAAACAATATATACATAAATAAGATTTCTAAAATACAAAATTAATAATTTGAAAATATTGTAGTAAAAGTAGTAAAATGTTTATGTTCTTTCTGATATTCTAAAAATATATTAATAATAGACCGTTTAAATGTTTTGGCTGATGCAATGGATCTTATGTTCAGCGGTAAACTGTTCCAAAGTTTACTTGTGCATGTTGAAAACCTTTTACCACCCTCAGTTTGACGATAATATTTCGGCGTTCTAAATAACAGTCCTGCACCACGTGTGGAACGAGAGTGCACTTCGCTATTCAAAACCAGCAAATCTTTCAGATATTCTGGTCCCTCACCATTAATACGTTTATGCGCCAACATGCACCTCCTGATATCTGATTCGACATAAAAAGGAATCCAATTAAGTTGATTGAATGCATCAATAGACGGATGCCGTGGTTCCAAATTTAAAATTATTCTGGCGGCACGCTTCTGTTGAAAAGTTTCAATATGTTGTCTTGTCTACAATTAGACCAAACAACACTACAGTACATGAACAACGGCTTGATCATTGCATTATAGAACAAGACTCTTTCAGGAATTGGAAGAGCTGACTCGCTTCAAAATTCCAAGTCGCTTTGAAATTTTCTTTGAAGTAGAATTAACGTGATTATCAAACGACAGTTCTGAATCAACTCCCACACCCAGAAGTTTAGCGTTACTCACTTGAGAAATGTTTGAGCCATTTAAGTTAATATCAATGCCTGTGGAAACAGTAGAACGTTTCCCACCAACAACCATAATCTTCGTCTTATCCGCATTCAGTGGTAAATTATTTAAAGTTGCCCATTCATCGACATTTGCCATTTCCCTTTGTACCTTATTTTGCAGCTCCTGAATCTGGTCTCGATCACTAAATGCAATAACAATGGTATCATCGGCAAATTAGTCAGTTTGTGATTGAGTGTATAAAGGAAGATCGTTAATAAAAATCAGGAACAAGAGAGGGCCAAGAATTTACCATTGAGGAACTCCGTCAGTAATATCCCTAGTTGTTGATGATGTGCCCTTATAATATACATACTGCTTCCTCCCCGAGAGATAGGAATTGAACCAAGACACAGCAGCACCATCAAGTCCATAGCATTCCAGTTTCTTTAACAAAATTGAATGGTCCACCATATCGAATGCCATGTCGAATGCCGATAATCAACAAGTAGCATCACATTAATTTGATTCATATCAATCTCCTTAAATAGCATGTCAATAATCTTTATGAGCGCAGTTTCAGTACTATAATTTGCCCTAAATCCAACTGACTTGCATAAACCAAGTTATGCAGCTTCAAATAGTGAAATAAGCTGTCATAAACATGCCTTTCGATAATTTTTGAAAGAACAGGCAAAACCGAAATGTAAAAATAGTCATGTAAAAATAGACATTACGTCTTCCACAAAGTTGGAAATTCTTGCGTTGCAAATGAAAGATTAACAAGTCTAACAATACTTGGTGCTAGTTCGTTGATACCAATTTTCAATAAGCCAATGCTAATACCATCAACACCAGTTGCTTTACTTGCAGACATCTTTGACAATTGTTCAATTACAAAGTCATTAGTAACAGGAGGAATGCTGAACGAGGTTGTATGGAAGTTAATTTTTGAACTTACAAAGTCTCGCAACTTGGATAAATTCAAATCATTCGACACCCGAATTACATTTGATTGAATCTTCTTCGCAACTGTTGTAAAATGAACATTGAAAAATTCCGCTATTCCACTAACATCATTAATTAATCTGTCTCCATCAGAGATGAATGAAGGCTGAGAACTTATGATATTACCGCCTAAAGATTTTATTAACTTCCAAATTGCTTTAGAATCCCCACTATTATCAGCAACAGATGTTTTAAAATAATCTCTTTTAGCTTTCCCAATCATTTTAACAAATTGATTTCTCGCCATTTTATACAGCTTCCAATCGAGGGTGAAGTATTTGTAATGAAGAAATGTAAGGACGCGTTGTGGCAACGATGGAGACAAGAATACATGAGAGCACTTCGCGAAAGGCATAATTTAACACATAACGGGAAAGAGAGAGGGCTAAGAAAGGGTGATGTTATGTTGATCAAAGGTGATGAAAAGAATCGTAGACTGTGGAAAATTGGGATTGTTGAACAACTTATACCCGGAAGAGACGGAGTGGTTCGTGGAGTTAGACTACGTGCAGGACAATCATTCATCGAAAGACCAATACAATTTCTTTACCCTTTGGAATTGCATTGTGATAGAGAAAGCAATCAAGAAACTGTTCCATTGAATCCTGCTGCAAAAGGAGTTCAAACCAAAGAGCGGCTGTTGATGCAAGGAAGAATATTGAACTAATTTATGAACAGAAAGAGGAAGAATAGTTTGATGGGTAGAGACGGTGAAATACGTGTAGACGTTCGTGTGTATATAAGACAGATAAGTTATATTTAAAACGTACGTTCTAAATAGGGGGAGTGTGTCGGGAAAAGGTTGACATTATGTAATTAATAGTTAAATTTAGAGATGAGGTGACTACCATATATGGTATTGATTGACAGGCATGCTAGATAAAAGGAATGTTGTTATTGGGAATATATGTAACTGAGAGCGATTTGGGAAGGGCACAGAATAAAGATCCACACAGAAGGGCCACTTATGTTGGAAGCTTTGAAGTTTCTGTGGCGCTGGCCGCCATCTTCCTAGCCAGTCGATTACATTTTCTGGCCAATAAACGCGCTGTATTGGCTGGAGGCCCCCTTCTGGCCAGTCAATTGCATATTTTTGCATAAAAAAAATGGCTACACGTTGCACCGCTGAGTGGCCCTTCTGGTACTGATCTTTATTCTGTGGTTTAATACAAAACACAATATATAATGCGTAGTTTGCTCTTATTGTGGGGATCAAACGAAAATCTACCACACGTGTGTTACGTCTTGTTTTTAATAATTTTAGTATACTGGCCAGAAATATTACTTGTTTCTATGGCGACAGCGAGACACGAACTGGCAACAGAGCGAAGCGGCATGCATAGTGTAAACACCCTTGTTTTTGTACTTCGGAGTGAAAATTAATCCGGTATGAAAATCAATCCGGTATAGTGCAATTCCAGCCTAAAACAGCTTGAGTCGAGGAATGATGATCTTATATTAGAATGAGATTTTCCAATAAATAGTTTCAAGTAAAGACGAAATTGCTGTAACTTTCAACAAAAGCTCATTTAAACACGGGTTTATCATCCAATTTGTTCTCGAATAAGTTTCAAGAATGCGTGCACAATGTGAACTAATATGCGTTGAAACCATAGGTTGAAAATAACCAACTTTTGTTGCAGATTACAGCAATTTTCCATTTCTTCAACTTTACATACAACACAAACGTGCAGCAGCTATGATGGTCAACTGACAGTTATCAGTGTGATAAAATAATGTTAATAATTATTCTCATTATATGTACTAGAATTGTACTGTATTTAGTGGAAAATAAATAAACTTGAGAGATAAACTTCAGTTCTCTTTTGCTTCAATTGTCAACATTTCTTCGTTCACCTCAATCTGCTGTTCAGAAACGCTTATGATTAAAAACATTTTCAACCTCTTAATTAAAGACTGGGTCAAGGCTGTTCTGCGCATGTGCTATGTGAGGGCCCTCTGATGCAAAGAATATCCAAATTTCGCGTTGTTTCGGCATCTTCTAAATTGAAACTCTAATCTATATTCATTTAAAATAAAAGCATAGCGAACCAGAACGATGTTAGATATTAACTAAGTACAGTACATCATATTTTATGAATATAGTGCGCTCAGAATTTAAACAAACCGCACATCCGCCGAACAGATTTAGCCCCATCTTTAGGCAACACTTTTACCATCTACATACAAGGTGGATATAACTACATATAACGTTTCTAAAATTAAATACATTTGTAAATATAGTGTTAAAATGCTAACTTGAGTCAACGTGAAAACATTAGATTAAATCACATGACACTCTCCTGTTCAATTAAATAGTCTTTAGTAAGATATGCCAGTGCTAGTACTATGTCATCCAGACGACCATCTTTCGTAGCATCGTATATAGACTGTAAGCTGGTATCCAATGTTTCTTCACCATCATTGAAACGAATACTCAGTGTCTCTCGCACAAATAGGTAAAGCAGCTTGGTACCTGAACAAAATATTGAATCAGAAATGTATATAATACACATTACCATACACACAGCTTGTCCGGCACTTAAATATAAAATATATTATTAAATTGATTATATAAGATTGATTTAATTGTAGAGAACAGTGCATAGCAACAGTTCGCGCTATGCAAATGTTCAATGATTTGCATTATTCAAAACTTTAGAAATGTATTGTTTTTAACCTATTTCGATGCAGGTTTATTAGCATAGCATGACCAGTTACCATGGCTAGTTTCGTCACTGGTAGAGTATGTAATCACCATATACAAATTACAAATGAAGAAATGAAGGAATAACTTCAACTAAAAATTAATAATCAATTCCTCCAAGGATTAAATAGCGAATAATAATTCGACATCATTTTCGGTTCCTTACAGTACTACTATTATATGGTAATTGGCAATTTATATGACATATCACCATGTGCATTTGGAAAAACAACACAAACTTGTTGCTGTAAATAAAATTATATAGTGGCTCGTAGTAATGGTATTTTATATGAAAAATCAAAAGCACTGTATATATATTGTAAATGAGCATCTTCGTTTTAATATACTGACGAGTTACGGAGAATACAGAATTGCATATCAACTAATCGGCAATCTTCTACGAGGTAAGTCTGAATTTGAGTAGCAAATGAATGTGTTGCGAGATATATACTCGTTGTAGCCGTGATCTCACTGAGTTTAGTATATGTGGCTACATTATATTTATATATAGTTTATGTCTATTTTACGCTCCAATATACAGTCATATACGCTTCAATCGCCACTCAAGTACGTGTGATTGCATTGTGAAAGCACTACGCTTACTGTAGTATAACGTATAACATTATAAAATGGTTATACTAAGTGTAACGCTTAGGTTAAATGAAACTCGATTTCGGATTCAACTTTTTATTCTTTGCTTCTCCGATCAGTGACATTGATCTGTATTCTCACGACAAACTACGAGTATGATGCAAATATTAGTTCGTTTTTCCGATTATGTTACGACGACTGCGTCCAAGCGGACGCAGTTTTTAACTAGAGGCCGGACGCGGGCGCTTTGGAGGCAGGACGCGGGCAGTGCAGACGCAAGACGCGGGCGTCGTGGAGGCCGGACGCGGGCGCTCTGGAGGCAGGACGCGGGCAGAGTGGACGCAAGACGCGGGCGCTCTGGAGGCAGGACGCGGGCAGACGCGGGGACAAGTTATTTCTTGGCAGTACTGTATATGCGGCGTCTCCTCAATAACGTTATAGGAGACGATCGTACAGAAATGTGACTAACGATAAATGTATATTTATTCATTTTAACACTTAGTGTGCAAAATAGTTCTCCGGTAATGATATGAGATAATGGCGGCACAAAATTTAAAATATAAATAACATCAGCCCTGAGGGTAATGATAATATGTTTTGTAGATGGAAATTTCGAGTGTAAATTTCATACATTTATTAGACCTAGTTACCGGCAGCAGTTGCAAATGCAACTATAGGCCCTCTGGCAGAGCCTGAAATAACGGCCGGCGGTCGACGGTTTTCCGACCAAATTCCAGTTTTTCCGTCCAAATGCTGAAATGATCGGAAATTTCGTCCGGACAAATGTTGAAAAAAAAGATAATCTGTTTTTTTTAAATTATCAGGTCGGCGCTCAGCACAGTGAACTCGTGCAGTATCTATAGTCTTAGATTATCTATACTAGTCTTCTATAGAGTAATCAACTGGAATGTTATCAAAGTTTCTTCGATCAGAGTATGCTTTAAACAAAGTTTAGTTAACTTAAATGTGTGACAGTGCATGAGTTACGAGTCAGAGTGGTTGCTTTCATTGTTGTTAATTTGACGACCTGGAAGATAAAGAATGCGTTTCCTCGACGTTTCGAGCAAAGGCCCTTCATCAGGACAGTTAAATAGGCTGTTTATTACAAGTAGAGTGATTTACTGCATGCTTGACATAATTTACTCAACGGAGGGGATCAAACTAAACTAAAAAATTTCCGACCAAATTTGAAAATTTCCGGTCAAATTTCATTTTGCTTGGAAGTTTTGCCGGACAAATTTAAAAATTATTTCAGGCTCTGTCTGGTAGGAATCGAACTTGCGGACCTGCATTTTTTTTAAATTGCATTTTCGCAACTGCTCGGGTGGGTGGCACCGAAGAAAAGTTGGGTTTAAACGAAAAACAAAACCATTCAAGGGCTGGGTAATAAAAAGATCAATTCCAAAGCATGTCTCATTCAAATATTGAAAACTAGAAGGCAATGTCAACAGTCATATGTCAATACAATTTATAAAATAACATGTATATAACGCGTACTCTGATTGGTCGAAACCCGTGTTTGGATCAGGCCATCCAAACACGGAAGACTATCGTGTTGTTATTATTTTATAAAACAATTACTTTATGGTTTCCGTGTTTGGATGGCCTGATCCAAACATTTGGGAATGTTGCTCGAGTTAAGAAAAGCGCGCAAAATCACTCGCCTTCGGCTCGTGTTTCGCGCGCTTTTCTTAAGTCTCGCAACATTCCCGCGTGTTTGGATCAGGCCATCCAAACACGGAAACCATAAAGTAATTGTATAATGTAAATCAACCAGAGTCACAATCTTGACCGTTTTCCGATTTGCCACGAGGCGAATAAGAAAGTACATGACTGTGCAGATAACATGAAATTTTAGACTACAAAAACTTTCACACGCAGTTACCGAACTCATGTCACAGAAGTGGTAAAGGACATGTTCGACAACTGAATGGAATTCGTTTGTGTCGTTTTTGGTCCGGCGCGGGCATTTTAAGGTTGGGCATAAATAATGACCGGCCCCTAAGGTAATAAGAAAAGTTAACTAAAATTTCATTTATCAAAAGGTATATCACAAAACATCCGCTCCAATCCAAACATCACAACTGGATCTCACAGGGATCCATCTTAGGTATAATGTTGTAGTGTCAAGGCTTGGTTACATCTTACCTTGCCCCATATCTTGCGCAATATGCTGCACCAATTCACCAGACTTCAAACCATCTCTTAAGGTGTCCATTTCTCTCTCTATCGTCTCAAGAAAGCCAGGACTCTTTAAAGTAACAACATCAGAGCCAGGAACTTCGTTAGTCACTTGATTAATGGCATCTTGTGGACAACTGAAGAACTTATACCATGGAACAAGTTTGAATAACACAGCTTGACTCACGCACGTGCTACCATTCGGTAATAACTCGGAAATTGTCGACTCCACTCGCGTCTTAACCCAACGTAGTTCCACAGCTTGTACCAAAGCCCGCAATATATTGGTGAGTTGCATTTGAAAAATTTCAAGAGCATCTTCAGACATGCGTGCTGAAATCAAAGCGAGCGAGTTGACGGTTTGGTTTCTGATCTCTGCATTAAGAACATGATTAGAAACTGGACTGTTAAGGAAATCTAATTCGGATGTATATGATGCCATGGCAACCTCAGTTCCCTTGAAACCCATATCAACGTTAGGATTGCCACCACATAAATTAGGAGTCAGTCCATTGTTCATGTTACAGTCTATTATTTCCGACATCAAACCAAAGAGAAGTTTTCCACAAAGTTGCAAACTTTGTCGAAATTGATCCATAGCAACCGTAGTCGAAGTACCTTGAAAATTACCACAATGCAAAATTTCATCATCTTTACAATCTATAATTGGATTATCATTAGCACTATTTAGTTCTATGTTTACTCTTCTTATAGATTCCATTGCCGTTTCTAACACGGGACCTAGCCATTGAGGAGAAGTCCGCAGACCATAACGATCTTGACGCAATTCGCCTTCACATAAGCCTCTTTCAATCTCGGGTTGCGAGATCGCCATCTTTGTACCTTGAAGAAAGTTCAAGATATTAGAAGCAACTTCTTGCTGTCCAACATGTGGCAGACATTTTTGATGTATCAGAGGATGAAATGATTCTAAACGACCTTGTAATGCTTCAACGGTCAGAGCTACAACTGCTTGGGTTAACAAGATAGCTATATTGCCTTTATACAATATTTCTGCAGCAAGAACGGCTGCAAATGACGAGGCATTTATAACACCTAAAGCATCTTTGCCAGTAAACACAACAGGAGAAAGTCCCGCTTCTTTCAGAGCCACAGGAGCAATTGTGTCAATCCCGTTAGCATTCACCTTACAATTAGGTCTTCCTTCAAGGCAGGCAGCAATATAAGATGTAGGCATGAGATCACCACTGGCACTGATTGACCCTCGCTTAGGAACATACGGTACGATATTATTATTTAGCAACTCAACTAACAGCTCAACAACATTACTGTGGACACCAGAGTAACCAAGTGAAATACTATTAGCTCGGGCTAACATTGTAGCTTTAACTAAAGCTAGGGGAAGCCGCTGACCAAAACCAGCATTTAAATGAGTAATCAACGTTGCATTTACAGCAACATCTTTCTGATACCGAACGTTAGCACTGCCACCAAAACCCGTGTTTATACCGTAGACACATATTCCCTCAGACATTTTCTGATCTAGATACTCATGACTGTTTTTAATTGCTTCCCAAGCTTGATCAGTAAGACTAGCTGAATGAAACTTGCCAGTGAACAAACTATGAATATCGCTAATACTCAAGTCATGCCCGTCCAGGCTTATGTGTTTTGATCCAAACTTGTAATCCTCGAGCAACTTCACAACTTGATTCGCGTGTGGAGATGGATACTCGTTTCTAGCAATGCATCGTATAGTTCTATATCTTAAAGCACTCCTAAGAAGAAAACAAGATTCATTTAACAAGCGGTTTCCATATGATTGCATAGCCATACTATATACATACATTAATATTACGCCTTGTCTACACGTTATTAAGTACACCTGTACTGAACAATACAGATTTTTATTCTAAACCTATTTTTCCTCTATTCTGAAAGCAAAGTGAAGCAATGATGTATATATATATATAATTATCGAAACGAATTTGCATACATATACGTGGTAATTAAGTGTCGTCATCCGCTGAGAAGATTGCAAGCGGCACGAAAGCGTTGCAACAGATTTGAATAATATTTCATCAAACTTAAAGACTTATTTTATATCAGAGAAGCTACCTAGTATGATAAGATGATGAAAAGATAATACAGTCGCCTACGAAGCAAGGTCTAGCCACTCTACAAATTGGAATGTATTAGATACTAATTCAGAGACCGCAGCGCCGGCTGAATATTTAATAGATCATCAAGTATATTACATAATTATATTGTTCATCTATATTTGCATGCAGCTATGGTAAAGATAGCGAAAGAATATTAATTTGCCCTCTATTGCTCTAAGCTGGACTTGCTAAAATAAAAATTCCAGTTAATATACATTTGAAATATAAAAGAATTCTCCTTTTTTGTACTTGATTTGTGTACATAAAAACACGTTTTTTACGTACGTAATGATATACAAGAATCACTGAATAACCAGTAACATTTTTAAATCACATTTTCTCAGACAAAGATGATTTCTAATAGAGGCAGTTAATTATCTGAAGTAACTCCAAATTTTGTCAATCATTACCTTGCCTTTTAGAACAAGATATCTCTAGGCTCGACTACTGTATTTCAGGTTGATTAAATTAAGTTCACAACCTCAATGAGCCGGCCCTACTTAATCTTGACCACTTTACTCTGTGTAATACCAGGATATTTTACAATACATCATTGATGTGATTGCAAATATATAACTATCTACCACACATATAAAGCAATTTTTAATAGTGTAAAAATATGTTATTTTATTTCAATAAGTCATTAAATTATTTAAATAAAGTAGAGAAAGATGGTTGTCAAAAAGTCCAAATGGACTTGATAGACTGTACTGTTTATTCACTCTTGCCCCAATGGTCTTCTTTTCATGTGGCTATTTTCTCATGTTTTGTGCAAAATAGGGTTAAGAATAGGCTTGTGGATTGGATTCAAGATCAAGAGCAAATTCTTGAAGAAAACATGGAGTTAATCCGAAATCGTTATAACCTTCATGTCCATGCACCTGCCATGCTAAATGAGGCAACATGGAAATGAGGCCATTGGGGGAAAAGTGAATAAACAGTATTGTTATATAGCTAGACTGAATGTCAAACATGATTGGCTGATTTGTGATCACACAACTTTAGAGATATGCAATGTATCCCACTAGGCAACAAGTGAAAAAATATATGTTGCCCGCCATGACCAGCTATGTACATATTATATGTGTCTGTGTGTGTTGGTGTTATGTACTCAGGTGAATATGATGTTTTGTGATGTTACTCTGAATGCATCCATCCACAACTTGCAACTATGATTTTCCAAGTTTGTGTAAAATAAAGAATCTAAAATATACAGACAGACAACAGGTTATGCTGCTGAAACCATTTGCATGAGTAGGTTCTTTTAATTTTAAACTCATTATTTACATTATAGAGTCATTGTCAAGAAATACAATTGTATGAATGTTGTTGATTTTTCTTTTGTCGCCATATAACAAAACACTTAATGCCAGTGCTGTAATGAGTCGAGTCATTGACTCTGACTCGAGTCAACTTGAGTCGCTATTTTCAGCGACTCGACTCGAGTCCAATACAAAAAATGACTCGAGTCAATAGCCCCAAATGACTCGACTCGGACTCGACTTGCTGATTTTGCCGTAAATGACTCGAGTCAACTCAGCTACAACCTGTACACAGTAAATTCATCACAATTATTGTGATTGCATTGCTTGGGAAGAACAATGAACCCTGTAAACAATGAGAACTTTGAAACTTTATCAGAAAATATATGGGATTTGCATAGAATATATTCCTGACGGGCATACCTATATTACATTTCTGTTTTTAGAAACAACGCTAGTGCCACAGTTTTTAAAATTGAGTCTCAAAATTTTTTGTACTTATACTAATTCTGACAGGCTATTTTCATTTTTGGTATTTATGAAGGGCTATATAATTTGAAATTAACTTACAAAGCGTTGTTAATTAAAGTCTATTCTTTGTTTCTTTGTTAATTCTGACTCCAGTTGCAAGTTTTGCTAGTTGTACTGTATGTACGTATGCACTCGATCAACAGGCATGATGAGACATCTCATGTGGTTGTACTTAATATTGACTGGAACTGTGATATTGGCACAGCCTATAGGCATAGCTGCCCACATACTGAACATTATTAAATGACTAAAGTAATTAGTTTAAAACACAAATTTGATTACTAATTTCTGACTGCAAGCTAGGGTAGCTCAAGTCAAGTCTAGAAATTGACTCGACTTGACTTAAATCAGTGACTCGACTTGACTCGAATGAAGTCGCTGACTCGACTCGAGTGAAGCCACTGACTCAACTCGATCAAAAACTGAAATGACTCGACTCGTGACTCGACTCGACTCGTGACTTGACCTGTAGGTGACTCGTTACAACACTGCTTAATGCCTTTTTGTGTGTGTTGATGTTATGTATTCAAGTGAATATGATGTTTGTGATGTTACTCCACACCGGGTAAGCTGAAAAGTTTGCCTTACCGTCGTTGGACTAGTATCCAAATGGTCTCAGGTTCAATTCACACCATGGTCAGGCAAACTTTTCAGCTTGCCCGGTATGGATGCACACTCAGAGTAACACCACAAACACTTGATGCCTGTTCCCTCGGGAAATAGTTTTGTTTCCCCTTGAATCTCAATATTTCCCTCAACTTTATCTTGCAAAACACTGACACTCTCGGAACACAAAATTAACTATTTCCCTTGGGAGTAGACACTATAATTAAGTGTATAAAGTATATTGCCCTATTTTATTATTTTACTCTGTCTAATGGCTAATGCCAGACAATTAAACTCATCACTTGAGGGGAGAGTTCTTGCGCTCAATGGATTAATTAAGGACCAGCCAGGATTTAATTAAGGATGGTTTGTAATGTTGTTTTATAATAGCCCACATCTGTATCCCCACATTTGACCCATTTTGATTAACTCATGGGTGTTTGTTGTGAGGGTTAGGGCAAATGTTAGGGTGTTATTAAGAGATTACAACAACGGATGCCAAGTTTATTAACATCACCAGCAACATACCCCATGACTGACCTTGTCATTGAGAATTGGCTTTACACATAATTTATTAATATATAGTCTAATGTTGGTCGATGTTACTTTTAAAGTTTTGTTTGGGAAGGCACCTCGCATGGGTACTTCAGTCCTGTTCGCGCCTTTGCCAATTTTTTCAAATGTATGTTTACATATTTATAAATATTTTAAAAGCAATAAAGTTGTTGGACGAAACCCCATATCGTACTTGTTTTTAATCTTTTACATGCTGCATCCATACTTGCCTATAGCTTTATGATTAAAATATTTAAAGGTGATCTACAGTCCGATCTGCGCACGTGCACAAATGAGTCCACTTTTTATGATGCAAACAATTTAACTATGTTTTGAGTTCTTGAAAAGCCTGATTGTTGTTTCTTGATCATTTATTATACTGTAGAAGCTTGAAAATAAAAATAGTTATCGAATAAAGCTCAATATTTTGGACACAAAAATGTAAACAAAGGCTTTGTTTACATTACGGACTGTAGATCACCTTTAATATATTATTATAATAGATTATTTACCTGACCCAAGGCCATGCTATGCAGCCTTTCATTAGCATTAGTTCCAGCCTTCTCTAGGTTAATATCATATTTGCTTTGTCTAAACTTAAAATATAAAACTTTGTATTAATTTTATATTATATACAACTGTATAAAAATAGACAGTTTGAATTTAAATTTAATACACAATTTGACATGGATATACTTTTAAAAAGTAAATAAGATTATATCAAAATATTAAAAAAACACCTGCACTAATTCCTATAGATTTCTTTATTTTTTAACTATTTATAAATAATAAAATGAAAATATATTTTACAACTCCACTGCTCCAGCCTCCATTATTAAACACGTGTGCGGCATATTATATATATTGAACAAACTGTCAACATTTGCGCCTGCTGAATTTAATTGTCTGCGGTGTTTTGTTCGGCATGATGAGATGTACTTCATCTTGCAGCAATGTGACCAATTTAGAGAGAATGAGTGTGACCAAAGTCCAAAGAGCAAATGATCGTTTGTGATCGTAATTACCCCTGGAAACTTTGTATTGACCTTATACTTTTACGTTTTTAATAACGGTAGACGATCTTGTCAAGCGAGAACGATCGTCTGTCTTCCGCCACAACTAGTGACATGTCTTACCGTTTATTCGCGTTAGGCCATGGGAATGAAAGTCATAGGAGGGTCCTGAACATAGAGATTATAAATAACACTAGAGGAGGCATCGAGTTTAAAAATTGGGAACGCAGCTAATGGGGGGCAAATTCAAGTCCCGGATATAAAATCGTGCTCTCATTGGCTGATTTGAAACTCGTCACCAATGGGAACACGAATACACATCCGGGACTTGAATTTGCCCCCCAATAGTCGCGTTCCCTTTTTTTTACTGAATTAAGATTACAATGCCTCCTCTAGTGTTATTTATAATCTCTATGGTCCTGAAGGGGTAAAATGGGAACTGGGATTGATCTATTTTTAGACTGGGAAATGGGATTTGGGTTGCTGGGACTGGGATTTGGCCACTGGGAATGGGAAATGAAGTCCTCAACAATGGGAATGGGATTGAGGTAATGCGAGTCGATTCCCAATTTTTCTACGTTTTAAGTATTTTAAAATACAATTTTGATCCGTTTTTGGTGTCTTTGGTACGTCATGATTTTTGTTGTTAACTATATTATTCCCAGCACTACCTGCGAACAGGCATACTCTGGCCATAGATTATAGATCATACCAGATGTGTCACTCAGCCAAAATTGTGTCCGCGATTTTTTATGAGCACGCGTTGGCCGCCATTTTGGCACTAATCCACGCCATGAAACGTGAGCAATCATGCATTTTGGCAGTAAGCGCCATTTTGGCAGTAAGTGTTGCACGCGTCATCTGGCGTGATAGCCTCGCGAAAATCGCGGACACGAAAATCATAGGGATAGATACACAGTGAGACATCTGGTATAATCTATAATCTATGCTCTGGCGCCCGGAATTCTAGGTTTTCTGATTATGCGTGTCTCAGAATGCTGCAAATGCCATTTCTGGGATTCAAATTTAAACATTTTCCGTGCCTACGGCACAACCCCCCC
>CACRXK020012755.1:0-14739 GCA_902702795.2 Paramuricea clavata
TTGGCAAACGTATCTCCTCCTGGGCCATCCGAAACAACATTCTCTCGGACGAACAGAAGAGCGCCCGCCCTGCAGAAGGCTGCTATGAGCATACTTACCTGCTCAAATCCGTCATACGTGATGCCCGCCTGAACAAACGCACAGTATACGTTGCCTGGCTTGACCTACGGAATGCCTTCGGAAGCATCCCCCATACTGCAATCCAGACCAACCTGCAACACCTTGGCGTACCTGATGAGCTGGTTTCCTTGATCACTAATGCATACACTGGTGCAACCACCTCCGTCCGTGTTGGCCAAGAGACCACTGACCCCATCCCTATCCGTGCGGGTGTCAAACAAGGATGTCCTCTCAGCGCGGTCCTCTTCAATCTATGCTTGGAACTTGTCATCCGTTCAGTCAAACAGAAAGCGGCAGACCTTCCTAAGAACCAATCACTCCTGCACTTCGAAACTCTTCTCTCCTGTTTAGCTTACGCTGATGATCTTGTCCTTGTTGCTCGTAGCAAGGACGCTCTCCAGGCTCTCCTTGACAGTGCTTCCTCTGCAGGTCGAGATCAACATCGAAGGGAACAAGTTAGGCTTTGTTTCTTTGTACGCGCCAAACAAGAACCCGGCGCGCAACACTTTTTTTGCGAACCTGCCAGATTATATTGATTTGGCAGTTCCTACTTTCCTTTGCGGTGATTTCAATGCCGTCCTGGACCCGGACTTAGATAGGTGCCACCATCCGTCTTATGCCGGTCCTTCTCAGGCAGCCACAGCCCGCGAAGGTGTTGCTGCCTAACAATCCTTGCTTTCTGCCACACATACTTTTCCTGTGTGGCAAACACGTCATCCTGCTGAGCAGATCTTCTCGTGGGATCATGCCTCGGGTAAGTTTTCTTCCCGAATCGACATGATCTGGGCACCTTTGGTCTTAGACCAATCGATTACTGACTGCCAGTACCATACCTCCTTTTTCTCCGATCACCGCTACATGTTGCTCAAGTTCCATTTGGGTGATGTGTTTGCGTGTGGTCCGGGGGTATGGAAATTCAATACGTCGCTGCTGTACAGTCCGCAGTATTGTGCCCTAGTTCGCTCTTTTTGGGCTTTTTGGAAGACGGAGGAGTCCTCTTCCACCTTTTCCTCTTCCCTTGATTGGTGGGATCAAGGGAAGTTTTTCCTTCGGGAAATCACTCGTTGCTTTGGTCGTGGTCGAGCTGCCGAACGGTCTAGGACTAAATTGGATCTGGAACGACAGCTCAAGCGCTTGCCGTGTTTGTTTGACGCCAGTGACTCTTCTGCCTTCTCTCAACTTTGTGCTGTGCAAGAGGAGCTTCATGCAATACACCTTCATGAAGCCAAGGCCTCGCAAGTACGTGCACGCTGTCGATGGGCCGAAGAAGGAGAAACATCCTCCTTTTTCTTTTTAAGTTTGGAGAAAAAGCGCCGGGCCAAGCAGGCAATTACTAGTATTCGTGACCCTGACACAGGACTCATTCACCATGATCCGTTTAAGATCTTGGCGACATGGCGCTCCTACTACCAACGCTTGTTCACGGCTGAGGACTGTGATCGATCCGAGCAGGACATCATGCTGGGTCGTTTAACTCGCCGTTTGAGCAAGCCGGAGGTCGACTCCTGTGAAGGGGAGTTATTGGAACCGGAATGTCGTGCTGCTCTTCACGGCATGTCCTGTGGCAAGACACTGGGTTCTGACGGATTCCCGATGGAATTCTTCATTTCTTTTTGGGCCCTTCTTGGCCCAGACCTTGTTCGTATTCTGAACCTTGCATATCGAACTGGTCACCTTTCCACCTCACAACGTCAAGGCATCATCATAGTTTTGTACAAGAAAGATGATCGTCTCGAAACTAAAAATTACCGCCCCATTAGTCTACTAAATGTGGACTATAAGATTGCCACTAGGGCTATTTCTGGCCGTCTTTTGGGTGTCATTGACTCAATTGTCGGCTACGACCAAACGTGTGGCATCCCGGGTCGAACCATCTCCGAGAACCTCATGTTGATACCTGATCTCATTGAGTATGCTGATCGGGCAGACATCCCCCTTGCCATTCTCTCTTTGGATCAAGAGAAAGCTTTCGATCGGGTCGATTGGTCTTTTCTGCAATGTATCCTCGTCACGTTTGGTTTTGGAGATTCATTCCGGCAATAGATCTCCCTTTTTTACACTAATGTCGAGTCTGCCGTCGTCATCAATGGCTGGACTTCTTTTTTCAAGCCTTCTCGTGGTGTTCGACAAGGCTGTCCTCTTTCGCCCTTTTGTATGTCCTTTGCATCGAAGTATTGGCATGCAGCATCACCGCCTCACCTCCCATCGAGGGTGTTCCTCTACCGGGTGCGGATCGGGTGTTTAAGTGCTCTGGTTATGCCGACGACACATCTATTGCGGCTACCACTGACATTTCGATGCAGGCCACCATAAGTTGAACCATGGCAAGTCCAAGAGCTTGTGGTTAGGTGCCTGGAAAGATCGACAGGACACCCCTTTTGGCATCAAGTGGGTGAAGGATTTGGCTTTGCTGGGTGCCACCATCAGTGCCGGCGACTACTCTACTGCCACTTGAGGCTCCAGTAGCTCAGGTTGAGCAGCGCTTGTCGTCCTGGAATGGGCGTCAGCTTACCAGGGTAAAGCAACTGTCATCAATACCTTGGCCCTCTCCCAGATATGGCACTTGTGCCATGTTTTTCCCATCCCGGAGTGGGCCAAGAAGCGCATCACCAAGGCTACTTGGGTTTTTTTCTGGTCAGCTCGCCGTGATTTGGTTGCCCGTCAAACAGTTTGTTTGCCAAAGGGTCAGGGTGGCTTTGGGGTCATCGGCAAGTTTCTGCTTCGGTACGGCCCGCTGCACTGGTCCGAAACTTGGGACCAGATTCATCTTGGAAGATCGTGAACTGGAAGATCGCCCACGGTGTCATCTACACCGCCTCCCGCCTCGTCACCGGCTTTAGGATGGCAAACATAGATCTCCAGTGTCACTGTCGTGCCGATGCGGAAACTCTCGAACATCTCTTTTTTGAGTGCCGATACGCCCGTATCTTGGTTGGCTGGGTCTATTTCAACCTGATGATGTACGACGGTTTGGCAACACCCTTCACTGTCGACGAGTTGTTGTTCGGTTTCTCGCGAGGCGTCAGCGCATCCCCCAGGTCATCATCTGGCTGCTCCAGTTGGTGAAGCATTATCTGTGGGTTGCGCGGAATGACTTCCGCTTTCGTGATCAACACCGCACCGAAGCAGATTGTCTTAAGGCAATCATTGCGCGCCTTAAATTTCTCCTCAAAGTGCTCGCCAGCCGCTGTCATTCTTCTCAAATTCGGTTGTTTGAGAAGCAGTGGTTGGCAAATCAGACTCTCGGCCACTTTGAGGGAGAGAAGCTGGTCTTCTCATTTTACTTATTTTCCCTAGGTTAGCTAGCCTCGTCCTCGTTCTGTGAACGGGGGTCGCCTTCGTTGGTTGTACTGCCGGAATCGGTTCGTCTTCTTGTGCTAGCTGACTTAGTCTTTTCCTTTGCAGTTCCGTGAACGGGGGTCGCTTTCATTGGTTGAACTGCCTGGATCGGTTCGGTGTTCTTGTGTCTTCTTTTTAGCTTTTTTAAAGCTTTTTTAACCTAGCTTAGCTTTTTACATTCGGAAGCGTAGCCAGATTAGATTTATGATCTAGGTCTAAATATACCATCGTGCCGCGTCAGAATAATAAAGAATGGCCGGTATATTTATAACGGAGGTGGAGATCGTCCCCCCAGTTGTTTGTGTGCCGGTTGTGCCCTCCGAAATCCGAGGAACCCATTGCACGTCTCCCCAGTGGGAGCAGGTTTGTCACATTTAAACATAAAACTTACCTGACGCGAGAGGTACCTTGATCAACTAGGAGGTCCTCTCTGGATGAGGCCCTTTCATTGCACTTCGACTGGGTTGACTCCTGCGATTACCCCTAATGTGGGTAACTCGAGCATATAATTTCTGGTAGTGGGGACCTGCGTTCGCGCTCGTCCCCTTCAACATATAATATTCATGTTTTTGTATAGATTCAGATGTCAAACGTATCATTTATCACAGAAGACACTGTTTATATATTCTCCGTGCCGAAATCTCCATCTCGTGTTCATATTATATGGTAAGCAAAGCCATACACGTTTATATTTTGTAAGCACTTCGACTCTTTGCACACTATTAAATTAATTCGGTGTATAAAGTAACTTGCTTGCCAACGGAATTTCAAGCGATCGCACGTACATTCCAAGTGCCGATTAACTGGCTAGCGTGTCACTCAAACGCACGTGTTTTGCCGGTCGAACTTATCGAATACCAAGTAAACATTTCTTCAAACATTGCATCATTTCACGGTGCGTGACCCGAAACCTTTCCGGGTCACCATGCAATTTGCGAGTGAAAGAAGCTCGACCCATTCATGGATCTTTGAGCAGCGCGAAAGCCGATACATTTGCAACTCTCGTCTCACGGTCCATGCCACACGGCCGCCATGCCCCTCTCCACGACCGCACACGCGTGCGCGAGAGAACCGCGAGGGTCGCGGCGGGTGATCACCACGGACTTGCCGTGCTCGTGCGACGAGTAATCAAGCGTTTGTCGACGTCATAATCGCTCGCGAGCGAGCTCCTTCTCACCGCGTTTTCGTGGCACAAGTGTATAAATGAAATATGTGTGGCAAACGGCGAAGAAGGATCGCTTCTCGGCCTTTTGGTAAAGATGCTGAGGGTAGGGGTTGCGGATGAAGGGATTCTCTGACATTACTGCAGAGATCCACAATGTCTGATGCACTCTTTCTGGAAGCATCGGCGCTGAGGGAGCCCCGAGGTTGGGGGGAAGCAGAGCTGCACTGCAATCAAATCTTGGTCATATTGCACTAAGTTGGCCAAGTGAAATCAGCATGACTGGTATGGGACCATTGCATCACTAGCTTCTCCTGGCAGTGTCTCTGAAGCCGGTACTGATCTTCCCAAAAGAAGTTCAAGTGTTTCAAGTGTAGTTAGGAGGTCTTTTAGAGACACTTAGCTGTTACTGAAGTGATATTTTGGCAACGGGGAGCAATTAGTTGTTCCAGTTCGAATTTATTCAAACAACCAGCCATACAGCCATCTGAGTCTGCGCAGTTGAGAGGTCTTTTAGAGACACTCAGCTAAACTCTCTCTTTTGGTTGGCCTTGCTGCTAGGTTAAGGATCGCGCTAAGTTTCTTTATTAGTTTAGGCTGATAAAGTTTCTTAGGTTTTAGTGTTGTGTACTAGCGGGTTTTGTCTAACTGCGGTTATTCAGAATTTTATAGGCACTCTCGTATTTAGCTACACTCGGCCGTTTTTTTAGGAACGCTTGCTGTCTTGTGTAGTGGCCTGAGTGTCTAAGCTACTCACAACTTTAAACTCCTCGGGTTCGGGCCTGTGTTTGAGTATTATTGATAGTATTATACTGCTTTCCTGTCTTGTGTAGCGCCGTGTTTTCCCCTCGAACCGCGAGGTTTTTCCCCCGCGAGGCTATACAAACTTGACAAGACGTATATTCACTCACGATCTAGGTCTCCCTTTCTTCTCTGAAAGGTTTGAGATTAAACTAATAAACTTACCCGTGCTGGGGCTAGTTTATTCCTAGATTGTGGACAAATTATCGCTGCACTTTTTCGAACCGGCTATCCTAAATCGTATTTGTTTTTTCTCAGCACCTCCTCGGCTTATACCGAGTTTGAG
The DNA here is from genome assembly GCA_902702795.2 of Paramuricea clavata. Lineage (NCBI taxonomy): Eukaryota > Metazoa > Cnidaria > Anthozoa > Malacalcyonacea > Plexauridae > Paramuricea > Paramuricea clavata. The sequence continues at coordinate 5,709 of CACRXK020012755.1, forward strand.
TTTGTCCGGTTTCTGGTACTTTGCTATTTTTCACTAGAATTTATCAGTGTGGCAGTAAACTCTATCGCGTTTACTGAAGCAAATTACTTGCCAAGCTAGGTCTCCTCTGTTCTTGCAGAGTTTGACTGAATATTGTAGTACTGACTTGTTGTGGTCAGGAGCTGCACCTAGCTTGTAGCTATTATTTCGTTGACAACTTTCTCAAAACACAACTATCATCACCAGGTTTCACCAGACGTTTTTATAAACTATTTTGGATACTATACCTTTGATGTTTTGAAATAAGTTTTTCTCTACAAGTCCCATTAAGTTTTTCTTCTCTCCTCTGAACAATGAGCTCTCCGCTAGCTCATTCGCCAACTCTTCCAGGCGACCAACCCTCTAGAGAACGCTTCAGCTGCGGCACATGTACCAAAACCTTCAAGAACATGATAACCCGCCATGCCCACCTGATGAGATATAGTCACGAGCTCAACAATGTCTTGGAAATTTCTGTACCTTTTTTCCTCAACCTAAGGAAACAAGTCATCAAGTGCCCTGTGTGTCCATTCAAGGCAAAACAAGCCAAGTCCCCCAGAAGCTTTGTTACTCACTTCTCCCGCCATGGCAACTGTTATAACCTAACAATCGCGTATACATGTTCCGTCTGCATGGAAGTTATGACCATCGATGAAGTCCAGGATCATCTTGAATTACACCGTTCAAACCATCTACCACTTACTCCAACCACCTCCCAACCTTCTGAGCAAGCCTCCCATGATCCAGTTCCAACTAGCCCATCCACGGATGACACCCTCTCAACCTCAGCGACCTCCTCACCTCCATCGTCCCTGCCACTCTCCACTCCACCACCTACTTCCCCAGCCTCCTTGGACTCCCAGACCTTGCCCGACACCCAGAACCCTATGTCACCATCTGCTCCGTCTCCTCCAAGTTTTTCTCCTCCCCCTGAAACCAATGCTGCTTTGATACGTCGCTTCCTTGAGGCGTGTGGAAATACTCCTGTCCCCACAGCACCTTCTGCACCTGTGAACCCATCAACTCCACATCCTGCTATCCCCCCACTGATGGCCAACATCATTACCACCCCTACACCGAACCTTCCTAGTACCCGTCAACCATCTCCAAGAACAACCACTCAGCCACCAGTACTTCCCCGCCCGAGAGCTGCTGACTTCTTCGACCTCCCTCCATCTATCATGGAAGACCTCCCTGAACCCAACCAGCCTACTACTCCCCCACCTCGTCCTCAATCCCTTCCCTGCTAGCCAACCTAACCGAACCGTGACACCACCAGCCCAGAGCCCTGTTATCAAGGACCCCTCCACAGCTTCCTTTCCAACTTCCCAAACCACCACGTCCCTCCATGATTTTCGTGATCGATACAAGCTCGAATTTCAAGAAGACATGGATTTCCATGACTTTGAGCGCCTCACTCAACAGTTCACCACCGATGCAGTTGACCTAGCTTGTACCCTGTCTTCCCAGCAATACCCTCGCCCAGCTCAGCGTCGCCCTGATCGCCCAAGTGTTCGGCCTCCCATTGACCGTCGTCGCCCACTCTCCTCAGATCCTTCTGCTGCCAAACACCTCCAGCACCTCTACCGCATCTCAAAGAAACGTGCTGCACGCAAAGTCTTTGGTAATGAAAGTCCTGGCTTTGATGGCACTGTTGATGCTGCCACGGAATACTTCACCCAAACCTTTGGCCCTCGAGCCTGTGACACCGCCCATCTGCTCGAAGAACTTGCCTCTTTTGTGCCTTCTGCTGAGACCGACCACTCCCTGTTCACCCCACCCTCCCCTGAAGAACTCTCCATCAAACTACGTTCCATGGCCAACTCTGCCCCCGGCAAAGACCGTCTGGAATACGGACACCTCCACCTCCTCGATCCCAAATGAGACAACCTTGCTGAAATGTTCCGCCACTGTTATCTTGCAAAAGATGTGCCCTCTACTTGGAAAACCGCCACTACCATCCTCATTCACAAGAAAGAGGACACCTCGGATGCGAGCAATTTCCGCCCCATCGCCCTCATGTCATGCCTATACAAGCTCCTAATGGCTGTGCTCGCTAAACGTATGACCTTCTTCTCTATCCAGCACGACCTCCTATCCAACGAACAGAAGAGTGCTCGTCCCAGTGAAGGATGCTATGAGCATACGTTCCTGCTCGAATCCATCGTCAATGATGCTTGAAGGCAACCCCGTCCACTTTGTCTTGCTTGGCTTCATGTGCGCAATGCCTTTGGCAGCATACCTCACTCTGCTCTCCTCTCCACCCTCTCCCATATGGGTTTTCCTCCTGACTTGGTCGAAATGATTGGCAAAGTATACACTGGCGCCACCACCGAAGTCATCACCCCCCTTGGTAAGACACCCTCGATTCCCATCCACTCTGGAGTCAAGCAAGGATGCCCCCTCAGCGCTATCCTCTTTAACTCTTTCTCGACAGGTCCCTATTGAACAAATCACTCATGATTTATCATTTTTGTGGTTCATATCTTCAGTTCGGTAAATGCTATGTGGACCAAAATACCACCATTCGATTCAGTGTAACGATAGCTACTCATTCCTATCGATAGATTTAGTGAATGGCAACATTATAGCGATTTATGAGCTTTGAATTCAAATGAGCTCGTATATGATCAAATTACGCAATATTACTGACAAATTATAAACATAAACATACCTTTCGCCAAATATAACTTCGTCCCATTGAGACGTATGCTCATTCTGATGTTCTTGATGAATTAAGAAGTTAAAAATAACACGTATAGTGTTATTTTCAAGCTTCTATCTTTAAAGTTCGACATTTAGTGACAAATTTTGTATTTCTGCTCCGAATATGCGTTAATCCCAACCGGAAATATGACGAAAAACCGTCAAAACAATGCGACGCTTGTATCGCGTGACTCTGGAAATGCCAGAAATTGATTCTACAGGTCAAAGTGCACCCATACGCGTGAGTTTGACGTCATCCCGGCTAAAGGGAGCTCCTTATTGGCCAAGTATTACGTAATACAAGTGCGTGCGAGTAAAACCCGATACTTGAAAAATTCAAAATAAATATTTCTACTCGCCGTATTCATACAAAACTTTCTACACAAAAGCGCTTGAATACAAAGAGTATTTTACACATATATCCTTTCAGAAAATGACACCAAAGTTTAGAATATATTCAACTTTTTCTCTTTTTCTCGTTTGAATGTTTGGCGAAGCGGTGAGTATAAATATATGATTGTTTCGGTTTGTGTAATGTCTTGACGGCACTTGACCCCCCGTTCGAAAGGTTATATTGTGAGGATTTCAATGGTGGCATTTATTTAAAAGGGGGGTAAATACTCGCCGAGATATTTATATTAGAAAAATTTAATCAAAATGTAATACGAAACCGGCCTGTCGAGAAAGAGTTTTAACCTGTCCGTCGAACTAATTATCCGAAAGTGCAATGCCAAAGCACAATCACTCTCTCGTGGATCGCTGAAACACCATGGCACCTCCATCTCAATCCTGGCCTATGCCGCTGACCTTGTGATCCCAGCCTGCAACAAAGAATCTTTCCAGTCGCTTTGGCACCTCCACCTCCAATTTCGCTCTGACAAATGCGCAAGTCTCTCAATGGAAAAGCATGCTCCACGGATCCAACCCAACAATTTCCTGATCCAAGGCGAATCCATCGCTCCCCTCAGCAAAGAAGATCATTACCGCTACCTTGGAGTCCCTATTGGTCTCATTCCCAACATCTCCGACCTTGCAAAGCTAATCGACGAACTAACCTCCAAACTTGACAAGATCGAGAACTCCCTCCTCGCCCCATGGCAAAAGTTGGACACTATCCGAACTTTCATTCAACCTTGCCTCACCTACGCCCTCCGATCAACCGACCCCACCACAAAATCCCTCCAGTCCTACCGCTCCCAACTCATCAAAACCATCCCTTCTGTCTGCTACCTTCCCACCCGTGCCACAACCCACTACATCTTTGCGTCTAAACAAGCTGGTGGCCTTGGCTTGGCGGACCCTACCCGTGAGAATCACCTCCAAACAATCGTCCAAGCTGTCAAGATGCTCGCCTCCTCCGACCCTACAATTGCCACCATGGCCAAATCTGAGCTTCGCCAAACTGTCCGCTTTGCAGCCCAGTCACATCCTACTCCCTCGCTCATATCAAACTTCCTCTCCAATGCTCCTGACCGCCGCCTCGATTCCATCCGCTCCTGCACTGGCTCCCTCTGGAGCCACACTCGCAACGCCACTAAAACCGTTAGCATCACCATGAACGTCCCTGATGTCGGCCCACCATCCATCTCCTCTCCTGACTACGCTGATGAAGTTGCCGCAAAGGATGTCTGCCGTTTTCTCCATAACCTCGAACGTGAGAACTCTGCTAAAGCTCTATGTGACCTCCGCGACCAAGGCAAAGTTGCTCGTTCTCTCTCCAACGATAAATTTGGCAATGGCTCCAATTGGCATTACACTGGTCTCAACCTACGGTTCAACGATTGGAGATTTATCCACCGAGCTCGCCTTAATTGCATTCCCATCAACTCTGTGAAACACCGATGGTCCAACTCCAGCCCCTCCTGTCGCCACTGCGAACATGATGAAACGCTTCCTCACGTCCTATGCCATTGCACCCCCAACATGCCTGCCATCACCATACGACACAACAAGATTGTTGACCGCATCACGAATGCTGTGTGTCATGGCTCCATCTCTACCAACCAGACTGTTCGTGACAGTGGCTCTCCTGTTCACCCCGATATTGTAATCCAGAACAATAACCATGTTACAATCATCGACGTGTGCTGCCCCTTTGAAAATGGCGAAGAAGCCCTAGAAGAAGCTGTGGCCCGCAAGGAGTTAAAATACCTTCACCTCAAGTCCCATTTCGAAGTGCAAAACAAGTCTTGCGAAGTCTTTGGTTTTGCCATTGGAGCTCATGGCACCTGGCACCCTGGCAACGAACGAGTCCTCTCCGCACTTGGCATGTCACCTCGGTACAAAAACCTGTTTCGCAAATTGTGCTGCACTGACGTTATCCAAGGGTCCACGGACATCTATCGCCAACATCTTGGGTGTGACGATGTCCTTCCTTAAATATATTGTTTTTACTTTTCTCTTTAAGTAACTCTCCATTTTACCACCTCACACTTATCATTTCTCCGACTTTATACTTTATACTTATGATTTGCCAACTCCAGGCACTATTTTTTGTTTTTTATGCATATGACAAGCACAGCTAGAACCAAATAAAATCAGTTTAGGACTCATGAACACTAGGACGCCACTATGGCAACATAATAGGCACACTGCACAATCAGTCAAACACACAAATGAAAAGATATGAATGTTTTAGCCAAATAAGAACTCTGTTCTTATCTCGAGTGTAAAATTTTAGAGCTCCGTCTTTTTTCGCAATTTTAAGATGTAATTATAATGTAGGGACATCGACTAAAGTATCATTTTGATCGTAAAGGTTTTCTCTGTCCAGTGGTTGTATTTTCAGCGAGCAATAACGAGTATACAACGAGGTATGGCTTAGTTAAGCTTTGTATTTGTGGGCCGATCGTCGCATGGTGTAAGGAGACATCGGTTTGGTCAATTTTTATCACCAATACTGGGGAATATTCGTTGATCTACACATCAGGGTGATCAGGAGCAAATTCTCTATCGAATGATAGCTTTTTCAGTGGAGAACAAGCAAAATTGCGGAAGATACGAGCGAATTTCGCCTAGAACAATTTTCCCGTGAAAATAAACTGAGTAATTATTACGGGATTCTAGATTCACATACATTTATCACGGTTGTGGCGTACGGCGTGCATTCGCAAACGTGATGCAGAGACCGAGGTCTTTGCACCTAAATCTGGAGGGATTACCAGCCGAAGCCACCGCAGATGGCCCAGCTGTCCTCCGGAAAGTAATAAACAACAGCCTCAAAGACGGAGGTATTGTAATGGACAAGATCGATGGCATAGAGTGCTTCAGCAAAGTGGCATGGTATATAGTATTTACAACCCGGCAAGTCCGTACGGAAGCAAAGAACAAAATTATTAAACTATACGAGAAAGACTTTGTACTAGAAAGCCTAGAATATGAAAGAACCAGGGTGAATTACACATGGGTAAGACTCTACGGGTATCCTTTAGATTCGGACAGCACCTTTTTACAGAAAACCATGACCTTGTATGGCGATTTGAACTCCCTCATAGATGAGGTGGACGGTCGTTTACAGATCAAAACGGGGGTGAAAATAGCCCAGTTCAGCAACTTAAAAGGGAATATCCCATCCTTTATCCACGTCAGGAAACATCGAGTCCGAACAGCATACAGAGGGCAGACGAAAACATGTCGGAACTGCCACCAAGCGGGTCACGAGGTGAAAGAATGCACGGCCGGAAAGGTGTGTAAGCAATGTGGGAAATCAGGCCACACGAAGGGGGACTGCCCAGAACGCATATGCTTCCACTGCCTCAGGAAGGGGCACGAAGCACACAATTGTCCCAAATACGCTGAAGAGTACCCAGGTTTGTTGGAGCCAAGAACAACAGAGCAAACAACAAATCAGGAAGAAACCCCAATCAATGAGAGCGGAACCACAACGACCACTGAATCCCTTGACATATCCACAACCAAGAATGAACCAGCACAGGCTGAACTCACCACCCAATCCCCGATAACAACTCCTCTACCAACGCAAGCAATGGAAAGTGAAGGACAACCGGCAATAGAAACTCGAACATCCCAAACCGAGAGCACCCAGCCCACCCCAACACCTAATCCCCCAGACCCACAACAAACCAATGCATCCCAATCCCTCAACACCACAGGAGCAACACCGGAAGTGGACAGTACCCCAAAATCAGACCCAGCAACCAAACCACCCTCTACGGAGAAATGGACAACGCAAGACGACCCTACCATCCCTATGAAAACTGAAAAACTGGCAACAGCAACCCAACAACAAACCCAAACCAAGAACACCCATCCTTTTAAAAAACCCAAACCCCTTGACCAGCAACAAAAACCCACAACCAAACCCCCTACCATCTCAGGAACAATGTCGGAATCAGTCAGCACCCTGACTCCAGGTCAAAGCACATCATCAGAATCGGAAGAAAAACCACCCCTCAAAACAATAAAAACAACACCACCAACAACCCAAACGAAAGGACAAGAACCAGAAAAACCGGAACAACAAGGAAAGAAAGCAGAAGAACATGGAAAGAAGGTAACGGCATCAGGGAGCCAGAAATCACCGCGGAAAAAGATGAGAAAGGGGCGGTCAGCTGTCGCTGTCTCAGGGGGGAGAAGCAGGCACCCATTTTATCTTTTAAAATGGCATATAAGTGCATATGTTTAAATGCTAATGGCATTGCTGAAAAGGAAAAACGAAAACGGATTTATGATTTTTTACGTGCATTTAATGCAGACATTGTATTTCTACAGGAAACACATAGTGACAGTGAGGCAAACGAACAGTTATGGACAAGGGAATGGGGGGCTCATGTATATGGAGCCGAGGATCAAACCGAAGCAGGGGGGTCGCAGTCTTGTTTAAACCGGGACTAGACCCTACCCTCAGTAATATCTATCGTGATAATGAAGGCCGAGTCATATCGGCCACAACAAACATGGACGGAATAATAGTGAATCTAATGAACATATACGCACACACCATGCCTAAAGAACAAAAGGATTTCTTCGGAACGTTAAGGCAATATCAACCAGGTGACCAAAACCTACTACTAGCAGGGGATTTTAACTGCATAGAAAATCTAGATCTGGACAAACACGGGGGAAACCCAAATAGTGGGAATATTGGAATCGAAGAACTAGAAAACTTCATTAAGGATAATAACTTAGTAGATACATGGCGAGATACGCACGAACAGGACGGAATATTCACATGGAGTAACAAGGATTTCTCGATACAGACGCGCCTGGATCAGTGGTACACACCGAAAAATCTTCTGGCTGCCTCCAGTGTCCGGGCGTGTCCTTATTCGGACCACTCGCTAGATGAAATAGTAGTCACCCCAAACAAAGGAGCGAGGGGCAAAGGCACTTGGAAAATGAACGTCAGCATCTTAAAAGACAAAAGCTTCCAGAGAGACATTCAAGCCTTCCACCAGTTCTGGAGAGGTGAAAAAGATAAATTCCCAAGCATACTTGAGTGGTGGGACGCAGCAAAAATCCATTACAAAGGAATTGCGGTAAAGCATGCGGTAAGAAAAAGCAGAACCCAACAGAAAAAAGAAGACATCAATTGAAAACTGACAGAACTCAAGACCAGATAAAAACCGTATATACGAACTGGAACAACAACTTCAAGAACTAGTAACAGAAAGGCTAGAAGGGGTTAAAATCCGAAGCAGAGCGACATGGTACGAGCACGGGGAGAGACCTACGAGATACTTTTTAACCTGGAACGTAAAAAGCAAAGCAAAGCAAACATCACCAAGATACGGACATCCGAAGGAGAAACAACATGTCCCGAGGACATCCTGGAAGAAGCTCGCAAATTCTACCAGAACTTATATAGCCCGGAACAGACTGATGCAGAAATACAGAAGGAATTTCTTAACAACTTGACAAAATCGCTGGACCATCACCAATCGAGAAGCTGTGAGGGACCAGTCACCGAAGCAGAACTCTTAAAAGCAGTGAAAAAACTAAACCTGAACAAAACCCCAGGACCAGATGGCTTAGCAAGTGAGTTCTATCAGAGCTTCTGGTCACTGCTGAAAGACGACTTGATTGAACTCTTCAACAATTGCTACATATCGGACAGCTTATCACATTCTTAACAAATGTCTCTACTACGACTGCTCTACAAGAAAAACGACTCGGCAATGCTAAAAAACTGGAGGCCAATTTCCCTGGTCAACAGTGACTACAAAATCTTAGCAACAGTAACTGCGACAAGACTGCGAACCGTCCTACCCTTTGTGGTTTAAGAGGATCAGACCTGCGGTATACCTGACAGATCTATTAACGAAAACATCCTGAGACTACGAGACAT
>CACRXK020012756.1:0-14739 GCA_902702795.2 Paramuricea clavata
CAACACTGGAGAGGTGTGTGTGAGACCTGAAGATGCTAGTGAACTAAGCCTTAAAGCTGAGACATTTGTCATTATACATTCCAGAAATCTAACCAACAACTTATGGTCACTGACATTCAAGGTGTTAATTATTCCTTATGTGACCCAGAAATTGTAACGGCTGAGCTGGCAGACCCTGATGATCAGGCAATTCGTTTCTGCACTGGTAATTTGTCAGATACAGCAATTAAATCCTTTTTGACATGTCATGAATGCAACAGATACTGTGAGATGCGGAAACTGTCAAAGCAACAATTTTGATAGATCTTATGTATAATGATGTCACAATGCTTGATGCCCACAAGGAATGCTGGTCTTAGTAGTCATTGCCCAGGAAAATTTTTATAGTGGCCATTTTCAATCGTTTAATTTTCCCGGGTGATGACTACTAAGACCATCATTCATCACAGGCATCAAGCCTTGTGACGTCATTATGCGTACGGTTATTGCTTGTCCAATTGCTTGTCTAACCACTTTATTCTAGACTTTTAGTTATTGATTACCATACTGTAGAGTATATAAACATTTTCTCTTATAAGTGGACATTGTTCCTATTCTGGGGAAAACTTTATGAACAAAGTTTCATATTTTATTCTGGCATTAATTAATAGATCAAACTTGTTTATGTTCAAATGTGATCTTTTAAATATAAATATGCATTCGAAGCCTGGGCTGGCTCAATGTCCTCTGTATTTGGGATGTGTCTTTGGCATTCCTGGCGAAAATCATCATCTAAAAAGTCATCATTAGCATCCAGTACATGAGAAAACTCAGCCACTTCTTGTAATTGATCATCGGTTACGGGAATACCACACTTTTCCCCACCATGTTGCTCTGGACATGTGTATATATGTTCTGGCACACCAATGGGAAGCTCCTTGTCTTTTTGTTTTCTCACTCTATGATTATTCCACACAGATACCCTGAACACATCAAGTTCCCTTTGTACCACAGGAATATAGATATATGTTAGCATGTTTCTGCAAATTAAAATTGACAGGGTTTCAGTGATAAGTAATTTGCTTTAGTCAAGTGAATGCTAATTCAACGATTGTGTGTCTTACAATCATATTTCGATCAATACAGAGTTCAAATTAGTCCAGAAACACACACACACACACACACAATGGAATCATCTTGGACTTAGTTGAATTTGTAATGACATGAAGGGGTGGTGCTGTAGTGCACATACATGTGTGTATGACCTTGAGTACGGCCAAATCGATGACACAAGCTTGCTCTTCAGGTTGTATTTTAATAAAGTAAAACTACATGATGATCATTCATGCACATGCACTCATATATGATAATTTACTCTGGTCTCTCATATCATTGTGGTTTAAAAATTGCAATATTTGATGAATATAGCTGCATTAACCAGTAAACCAAATGCATTCTTGTCCGAAAAGTATACCTGTCAGTTTCATTGCTTGGGTCATAATACCCATCTTCAAGCAAACATTTTAATTGATCCTTGAAGTAGCCTTCCATTCTGTGTGACAGCTCTCTCCACCATCTCTCAATTTTGTTTTCGGTGGAAGGTCCATATAGAACACAGTCATCTCCATTCTCCACATCACCATGTTGTGTTCGTAAATAACTGTGGATAGTACACATCACACCAGTTTCTGTTTCTCTATCCACACGTATTCTTGAGGGTAACACTATAAAATACAGAAAAAGTTGCACATATTTTTGTACAATAATGTTAACATGACTATAATATATGATTGTGCTCAAGAAGGGTGCTAAAACAATGTCTATCAAGAAAGGGTGATTATTTCAAATTTCATACTCAAGGTGCATTGAAATGAGTCTGGAGCATATTTGATGGTGAGTGATGCTCAATGATTAATGAAGGGTATTAATTAATAATCTAAATTTGAAGAACCATTTAGATAAAGGCAAATATTATAATACCTCTTCTTTCGAATAAATAGTCGAAGTAGAATCTACCAACAATGCTTGGATTAATTGTTTTTTGTTTGTGGAAACACCACGTAAATTTATTACTGCAAAGCTTTCGATCCGTAAGCCTGGATCTTCATCAGTGCTAATAATAATAACATATTATTAGCACTGATGAAGATCCGGGCTTACGGATCGAAAGCTTTGCAGTAATAAATTTACGTGGTGTTTCCACAAACAAAAACCATTATATTTTATTGCCATGCAAACATTCAAAGAACTTAATGCTTGGATTATTGTTGGAAGTCCATACTCTCAGGAAGTTTACTTTGCTGCTGAAAGTATCCTGTGCACCATAAATGCACAGTGGGAACATAGACTTTTGAAAACCACACATTTTATCATGCCCATCAAGTGACATTGTAAAATCAGCTCCCTGAATGAGAAAATCGTCACATATATTAATATAATGTTCTAGTGTAACAAAATAGAAAACATTTTTTAATATGCTTACAGTCGATGTGAACGCCCCTTTTCTTCGTTGGCGTTTCGGTTGTCCCACACCACCTCTGTCTTGTAAACCTTGAGGGTTGACATCGGTCATCACGTCGTACACAACGTTTCTTGGAACATTCAATGTGTGTACTTCACAAATCTTCTTGTGTAAAGCACGATAGCCTAGGAATCTTCCTGGCCCATTCATCTCTTCTTCCACAGCATGTGTGACACCGTCAATATTTGTGTCGTATTCGATGTATTTTATATCAAAATGATGCATGTGACATGAGAGAGTTCTTACACTCCACGCATACATCGGATACTTCACTTTCAAGAAATCCACAATTTCTGTTTGACGCAAATTCTGGGCAACGTATGCTTTAATGTTGTCTTTTAACTCCATATCGCCCTCCCAGTCGTCATTCCTTATGCGAGTCGCCATGTTGGAATATTGTATCATGCCCGAAAGGCCTTATGGTATATGGCGTCTCTGGGCCACGACAATCGCTATGGCGTCAATGGGCCATGGAGCATTTTTTAAATTTTTTATAAATATTGCTATGGCATCAATGGGCCATGGAGTTTGTTTTTTTATTGTTTACAAATAATGCTATGGCGTCAATGGGCTATGGAGTATGTTTTTTTATTTATTTTTTAATAAAAGTAGAACCAAATAAAAACAGAAATTTAAAAAATTATAAAGAAAAAATAATAAAAAAAAATTACTAAAATATAATTTAAAATAAAATAAAGAAATTTGTTTAAAAAATAAAAAAATACTTTAAAATATTTTTTTATTAAAAAAACTTGATAATTTCGTAAAAACCACTATGGCGTTAATGGGCCACCATAGTACGTGCACTAAGGAATTTGTATTCTAGGCCGTTTTTAGCCTCACAGAAAACGGCCCAAACACATTTCAAATTAAAAAACAAACCCCAAAGTCCACAACACATTTCCAAACTGGAAACACAATTCAATAATTGCTAAAAACACATTTCAATATTCACAACACATTTCACACTTGAAAACAAATTTCAATATAATCACAAAAAATCGAAATCGAAAAAACATGTCAAAATACTGCACTCAATGCAACAACAGAGCAAAGTGGAGCCTGTTCGGCTGTAACAGCGACACCACACAATTTGTGATCTAGTTTGAATGTGTCAGCTAACCCTGGGTGTACTACACTTTAAGGAACAACAATTTTGCGTCATGAAAGTACACTGTCAACAGTATCTAATACATTGGATGAGAACATCGATTCTTTGTATGAATCCACAACTGAGATGTTTCCACAGTGTAGTTCATCCCATGCTAGAAATGCTCTCTTAGCTACAGACACAACAATCTGGAAGCTGCAGTAAATTTGATTGTTTCTGACCAGGCTCCATCAAGTACTACAACACAAAAAATTTATGCTTCCTTCGAAATTTTGCAATGATATCACAAATGACCCAGATTTTACATACAATAACAATCCAAGAGAAGACGAAACTGCTCAACACAGTGTAGAAGATGAAATAAATTCAACTGCAGATAATTTATAGCTTTGCGACTTATTGATTCAGCAATGCAACCAAAAACGTAGGACTGACGCTTCTCTAAGAATAAAGATCAGAAGAAGTCATGTCTGGGAGGATGTTAAAGTTAAGCTAAACAAATATTTGGAGGAAGATCATGAACAAGGAATCCATGTTCAGTATGTGAGTGAACCAGCAGTTGACACAGGAGGGCCTAAAAGAGAATTGTTTTCCGTGCTTCACAAACATATGAATGATTCCAACTCCATGTTTGCTGGAGAAAGCAACACAGTAAGTGTTTTTCTAGCAATGTTATTGTCCTAGAACAGCAGCACTACCTTCTGTATGGTAGACTCTGTGCAATGCCAATCATCCAAGGTGCAGCCAGTCCTAGTTTCTTTGCCTCTCCTATTGTAGACTATATCCTTCATGGCTGTGTGGAAAAGGTTACAATTTCAGTTGAAGATGTTCCAAATGCAAAAGTTAGGAAAAAACGTGAGGAACTCCAAAGAACTTGAGATCCAGAAGATTTCAAACAACTGGCTTCATTTAATTGTTCCATGCCCTTCAAGGCTGGTTACACAAATGCTTATGGTATATTTGCCTACATTACACTTTGCTGTATGGAGCAATTCATCAATGGCTTGAAGTTGTATGGTCTATTAGAAGTTTATTCCTGAAAAAGGGAGAGTGTTCCAAGTCTGTGAAGAGTCGCCTAACTGCTGAAACTGTGGATGACTTGTTTGAAGTGCAGTTTTCCCATGAAGGAGGTAATAACCATCAGCAAGAGGAAGTCATTGCATTCCATTTCACCACGCTTACGGAACACATTGAAATTGGTGCAATAAAGGGTCAGGTTTTTCACTTCAGCACTGAAAGTAGTACAGAATCAACCCTTGTCGACTGCGAACTTGCTGCCAATGACAAAATAAGATTAGTTATGAAAAACACCAAAGGTTTCGGGGATGTGTTTAATAATCTGAATTAGTGCCATGCTATCCAGTATTAAGGCATTATTATGTGGCAACTGATCAATTGCTGAGTCTTTCACACGACCTTCTAGGATGTGCAATAACTTTGCTTTGGGAGTCTTAACTAGCTGTCCATCAACAGTTGATAATGGGGACGGGCATTTTCTAAGACTGTGGATGAGAATTTCTTTCATGTCAACATCTCTTGCTTTGCCTACTGCAAGTAATCTAGAGATAAATTTCAAGTTGTTTTTCAGCTTGACAATTTGTCCTTTACTAGTTTACACCTTTGTCTTCTTATCCATTGTTGAAAACGTGCTTAGTTTGGTAGCTTTAGTTGTGGCAAACAGATCTGGTTCTTCACTAAGTAAATGCTTTTGATATAAAAATTTTACATTTCTGTCCTCCAACGTCATCTGCACAGTTTATGTCTCTAGAGACATCTGCAGTAGCGACCTTTCCACTGGCAATATTGATCATGCTGCCATCCACATCAAAAGGATTGCTCATGTTTGTTATAGTTTCCACAACATTGGCTTCCTCTTGCTCATGGTATTTAGTTTTCTGTGGCATCCATGTATTCACATGTTCTACATTGAAAATGAATTAGACTTTTACAGGTAAAGTATTGCAGATAGTTTGCAACAACAAACTGTGCTAACTTCTTTTAGTTACTAGTATAGACATCGTTGCACAAAAACATAGAAAAATATAATACTTAACAAAAATGAAACATTTTCCGTGTTGATATACAATTATATCAACACGACTGGAAATTGGGAAAATGAGAAATTTTGTGGAAACATGACGAGTGTTTTTGCACAATTTCGAGTTTTCCCAATTTCCACAAGTGTCGATATAACTGTATATCAATACGGAAAATATAGCACAAATAAGTGTAAAGCTTTAAATTTTCCATATTGATATTGTGTTATATCAACACGGCTCTTAGCCAATCAGAATTCACAAATGCTATAATATAATAGATTATATTACACACAGTACATAGTTATGACAGCACATATTTTACCTGGTCTCTGATGAATTATTTATCGTCTTGACACAATGCCTGGTGATAGCGCCACTGTCTGCCTGTGTCATGATCCACCTGTGCACTGCATTGAGTGAATCCAACTAAACCACCTCTGACTTTTGAATCCTGATTGTATATCTGCTTCATTACCTGGTCGCGTGCTGTGGATAAGAAACCATGACTTTTCTGCCATTGACAGGTCCAGTTTTCTAAAATATTATTGGTTGTCCCTGCAAGATATTTACAAGTTTTATTTACAATTGAGATCAGTTTTACATAGGAGACAGTGGTAGATGAGTTTCTCTGAACCTATAAGAGAGAAATAAAATTTGTTGACGTTCTGAGCAAAGGTTCCTGTCAGGAAGTTAGTAATGACAAAAAGGGCCTATGCTCTAAATGTCTCTCTTTCATATTGAGAGAAACTTATGTACCACTGTCTTGATGTTCTTACAAATTCAACCTTCCTGGACCCCACCTCGTTTTTTATAGAATATAGAGATCTGAATTATTACTGACAAATTATAACACTGAGCTTTTAGAGTATGTCTAACCTGCATGTGATGTTTCAAGGCAAAACATTTCAAGCCAATAAACTGAACCATATCCGTCACAAAGAACCATGGGTATAGATCTAAATGCTGAGAGATGTTGATCCCAGTTGTTTTCTTGTGTTGCATGCAAGAATATCAAAAGGACTTGAACCATACCAATTTAATTCAGCCACAGAACAAATGTTGTTTTTTTTTCTCAGCCTCTGATTGCACTAATGTAGCAACAATCATTCTTAATTGTTCAAAATCCTGTGACATCACTTCTGTCAAGTACTCTTCACTTCTGTCAAGTACTCTTCACAAGGAAACTGTGCAGCAAGGTTTTCTGTAATGAATAAAATGTGTATCTTAGTTAACCTCTTAATCGCAACTGATTGTTTCCACACACACATGCAATGGGAGTTGCATTTTGTAAGCCGGTGAGTATGTGTAGAAATGACCTGAGAAAAAACTTGGATGTTTCAAGCAAATGAAAGCAAAGCAAAGGAAATTTGTCAGCAACTTGTTTTTACCTTGACTCTCTAACTTCTATATGAAGTGCCAGGTTCACTTAAAACATTGTATTGTTTTAACTTTTTAGGCAGTATTTTAAACTAATGGACATGCAATTTAATATTTTCATATCATAAGGAGACTCTTTTGCATGCTAGACAAGTGTAATTTAAAAAGAACAGTGAGCTGAATGGGTAGAGCAGCGGTCTAGATGCCCGAAGATGCGAGTTCAAATCCCACTCGATCCAACGAATTTTCCGTCGCTCGATGGCAGTGTCAGAATAATATGGAATTGTCTTATCTATAATTTAAAAAACAAACAGCTCTATAAAACCCCCAGGCTTGGCCAAGTGTTTCATATCTGGTAAAACAAATGCAAAAAGTTTAATGACATACATATAAAAAAAGTTAAGGCTTTCCTTGTAACCAGATGTGGTCAATGAAACGTATGTGCAGCTTAATGGGTTAACAATGAAACTTATACATTTTAAAAATACCTTTAATGCAGCATCTTTAAACAGTTTGAAAATTGCTCCACAATATGATATTGCCATGTGAAAATCCCCAAGTCAGACAAATCCCCAAATCAGCTGAGATACCCCTCTTTCTTCCATCTAATTTGCTGAACTTTGGCTTAGATTGCCTCATCAAAAACCAAGCACATGTATTTCAAGTTCAGTTTGTTGGCAGTCTTTTTTTATTCGTTCACTGCAACAAGGTATATCAATCATGTTTCGCTCGCTAATCTGGTTTAAATAAATGATTACAAAGCCCACTCGAATTGTTATCAAGACCCAACGTTTCGACACTCCAGTCTAGTGTCTTCATCAGGGGTGATCTAAAGTTGCAGTTGTGGCTTCTTAAATACCCAAGGGATGATGTCACCTGGCAATGAGATGCATGTATTCCTCTGGCAAATAGGCATTGTCATCCCTATATTTAAAGCATGATTACTCATATGTATATGCCACGTTTCTAGGCATAGTCCTTGACCATAGCATTTGTTTGTCGTAATTACTATAGAGTTTTCCCCATGAAACAGCCTTTTGATGTTCTTTTAGCTGTGTACCAAACTGGCATTTAGACTGTACTCTTTCTTGTTGTCACCACTTGGTATACAATATTTAACATGAGTTTTCTAACTTGTTTTAACAGCGTCTTTTGGCTTTGCGAAAATATGGCCTAAAGTCAAATAGGGTTTTAAGGCAACCTTAATATTACAATTACTTAGATTCTCTTGATTGGTTCTGTGACATCTTCAATGTATGGAACCCTTAGCAGAGGTATCACCCTCAGAGTTATTTTGGTTCCTACGAACAGGTGATCTCAGCTCTTTGAAGCAAAGTTTTTGCTACAATTTTTTATGGTTTACTGGATGATGAGTGTCGTATGACAAATATTTGCCTATCTGTGTGGGTTTGTGATAAACATCAGTATCTAATTTCCCTTTGACAGTTCTTTGAACATTCAAATCTAAAAAAGCTAAATGTACATCAATCTCATGTTCTACCATGAATTGGACGAATGGCATTCGAGAGTATCGATTTCATTTCTAGAAACCGCAGAGATATGACATCATTGACGAAATGTTTCCAAAACGATAGACACCGGAATGGAGGCTAACACTCTTTGTTCGACATCTTCCATTACTAAAAAATTAGCAGTTACTGCCGATACTGGTGACCCCAACACTGTTCCAAAAATTTGTTGATAATAACAGCCCTCAAACACAAAGTATGTGGTGTTGAGACAAAAAGACAGAAGATCAATAAATAATATCTTCTACAGGCAAGGGTCTTTTTGTTGCAACCTTGACGGCAAGATCAACTGAGATTTTTGTAAACAAGGAAACTACATCAAATGATACTGACACTTGATCGGCTTTAAGATTTTACCTCTCACAAATTCTGCAATTTTTCAGTGTTTTTGGTATTTCCCACCACAGGAGACAAAATTTTCGCCACGAAACTTGAAACTCCATATGTAGAAGTATTCACATAGGACACAATAAGTCTCAATGGAATTTCTGGATTTTCATCATCCCTATTTTGGGTTCAAACACATTAAAAACAATAAATATAATGAGATGAAATGCCTATGGTAACCGTTTATTTCATAGTGTAAGCCATTGGCTTACAGACAGTGGCATAGCTAGCGAAATTTGACTAGTCCTACTCTAAAACCCAAACATTCTAGGGGGGTCCGGAGACATGCTCCCCCGGGAAATTTTGAATTTTAGAAGAATGGAAATTTTTTTTTAATTTTGAATTTTAGTGGAATGGCCATTTCCTGCGATTTCACGGCGAAATACTCCAAAGGGACATAAAAAAATTGTGTGATTAGCGGAATATTTTTGATAATTTTTTTAGAAAAAAATGTTTTAAAATAATATTTCACTATATATTTTTCAACTTCACTGAAAATGTAGCTAAATATAGTCAAGTTACGAAAGAGGAAAATATCATGGATACAATACGTGTCTGTAATACGATCTTTCATTTGATCAACACATAATCCAACCTCACATAATCAACAATTGCATAACCATATACTGTTAAACATGGCGTAATGCTATGGCTAGCATTTGTTAAAAATTCACTATGTTTGTTAGTAATGTGTTAAACTTTATATAATGGAGTGATATCAACTACAGACACTGCGCCTGGCGCTCAAAATGTAATTCAGTACGCTATGCCTATGGTATTAATATATAGCGTTTAATATAGTGTATGCGGCCAAATAAAATATCTACATAAACAGTGTGAATTGGCAGAGTACATCATTTTAAAAATTGATTTCAGTGCTCGTTTCAAATGCACAAAGCAGATGAACTGGCAGTAAATATTATGTTCTTACTTTATATCAATACGACAGGCTTCACAAATGAAGTTTGTATTCCCCATTATATTGTATTTTAATATCAAAATCACATTGGGCTTCCACACTCGTTGATTTCCATATTCATAACTTTCAGGGGCGGATCTAGGGGTCGTCAAACCAGTCACACGACTAATGTAAAAATCGCAAACTTATTAAAGTCTTAAATATTCGACCAATAGTCCAGTTATTTTTTATCATACAGCGACACTTTATAATACTCCAGTATCTATTATCATGCAACGCTAGCAATTAACATTCCAATTGAACTGTAGTCCAGTGATCAAATTTCATACAGTGGTTGAGCCGACGAGCTTAGTCAAGTCAATGAGCAGCTGACATATGCAAAGTCGGTCAGTCAAAAAGTCAAAATCCAGTGTTCTGATTGGTCTAGACGCTTATTGCTATGGAAACAAGCGATTTTTTGCGATTTTGACTGATCTGTGGGAATTCTGACTGATTTACAAAAGTCAGGGGCACCCCATTAGTCGAAATATCATTAATATTTGACGCGTCTTTCCCAGCGCGCGTTCATTTGAAGTGTCGTGTTGGAGCTTTGTCGAAAGATTCAATTTAAAGATATCTACGGAAAATTCGGAAATGTCCGTGCTCATTGGTTTGTAGTATTTACGAAACGGTTCAATCCGCATTTGCGGTTAATGATTTAGCTGTCTTTCAAGACTGTTGCGCTGATCTTGGGAGGAAAATCAACACTAAATATCGGAGAGTTCCATTCAGTGAACAGTTGCTAAGCGGCGTAAGCGCCACGAATAGCACAAACTACAGTTTGACTGTTTGAGTAAAAGTATTGGTGCCGAGATCTTTATTCTGAAGTGCAATAAGGTAAATTTAATGTGATATGTAAATTTTATTTCGTTTTAGACAGCATAACAATATTTATAAGCGAACAAGATACACGCCATGCATATGTAAAATTGTAACTTGAATACGCGTATCTTGATTTAGATTTAGCTACGAATTTTGATTTACACAACAAATTTGCATATTTGTAATTCTGCGGTTGAAGGACCGTCAGAACTCAGAAGGCTATTAATACGAAGGATAACCTATATAAATGCATTTAATAATGCAGTATACACATAGGATATAAAGGTCAGATTTTATAGATGAATGTTAAGACTTTAATATTGATATATGTTTATTTGAGTATTAAATATGAGACTGTAGTGATTACTAGTCAAGTGATCAATGACTCGACAAGGCTATTAGGCAACAAAAATGAGTGTAGTACCATCATGAGATAGTTAAACATAATACTAGCAATCCGTAATTTGATAAAATGAAATATCTTCCACAATTATCACATTTCTGCGAGTACTTCCCCTTTACTTTTCCCTAAGGAGCGAGTTGTGAGAGTCAGTCAGACTGATTGTTGCTATAATTGTCTCCCATTTGATTTCATGAAGTTAATTTTTTGTTGAAGCTGCTTTCAGAGTGATGCAAATTGCATTTCTGAGGCTTAAAAATATAAAAATTCCTGGGGGACAGACCCCCCTAGGTGCCTCGCACATTCGCCGCTCGCGAACTTAGATTGTACATCCGAAAACTTTGACTAACGTACGAAAAATCCTGGATCCGGCCCTGATAACTTTAGTAATCTCGACAGAATTAGTAAAAAGTGGGTTTAGTCACGCGGAAAGCTCTCAAGTAAAGACAATACAAGGCCAAGTCCTGCCATTTCGAAAGAGCAGGACTTCGCATTTGTAAACAGTCAGTCTGAGCATGCGCAGACCTAATTATCCAATCAGAAACCAAGATTTCTTGTATGAATTTACTATGAAATATACTAGCAAGTCCTGCCATTTGGAAATGGCAGGACTGAAATACGAGTCGTGTGTAAATCAATGTAGAGTTGCAGTTGCTAGGTAACAACACAGCAAACTGTAAAATTGCGTAAATATAACAGAATGCAAAAAACGTTTTAAAAAATAATAACGAAAAAGATTAGACAAAATAACAATATGATAATTGTTTAAAGCTTCAAGATAAATAAAGCAATGTTTTAGTAAGGAAATTTGGGGAATTTTTAGTCCTGCTGGGCAGGACCGCTAGCTATGCCACTGCTTACAGAAAGTCATCTTTACCCCCAAATAAGAGCTCTTTGCAATTCAACATTTAATAAATGATTTGCAAAGGGAGTGATAAGGAGTTGTTTATCTCTTAAAAAGTTGTTTTAATCCACATTTTAGATTAACATGCCTACTCTAGCCTATGCCTGCTCTAGCCGGTGCCTACTACAATGAATTCAGAGAATACTTAATGCTGCTGCCAGATTAATTCATTATTGTATTGTCCAAGATTCTCACACATCACTCCAGTACTGAGTGCATTTCACTGGCTACCAGAAAGATATACTGGGTGGAATTCAAAATTGCATTGTTAGTTTACAATGCCCATAACAACATGGCTGCTATTTACATTTCTGAATTGCTCATCCAAAAACCATCAAGCAATCACTGGACATTAAGATCGATGATCAAGAACTGCTACACATCCTGAAAACTAACTGTAAGACCTTAGGTGATCGTTCATTTGCGCATGCAGCTCCGCAGTTGTGGGGTTCCTTACCTGTGAATGCGCGGAACTGTGCTAACATCTCAGTCTTCAAGAAACGTTTTAAAACATTCCTTTTTAGTATGGCTTTTAACCTTTTAATCATTAAGTCCACATACTAGAAAATACATGCATGCAGAAACCCTCGCCTTGCTGCATGACAAAACCATTGTATTTTCTGAACATGAAGTATCTAAAGTACCCAAATATTGTGATTATTATCTGCGAACTCTTGCTCAGACAATTGTATATACAATAAAATATGGTGAACTCTCACCCAAATATTTTTATTCTTGTCCTCGAACTCTCGCTCAGACAATTGTATACAATAAACATGGTGAATGCTCACCCAAATATTTTGATTCTTGTCTGCGAACTCTCGCTCAGACAATTGTATACAATAAAACTTGGTGAACTCTCACCCAAATATTGTGATTCACGGCGGTCGGTTGCTAAGGAATTTTCTCCCGCACGGCTTGCGCAGCAGGTAACTAGTGCTCAGGCTATTAGATACAATATTTTCATGCGGTTAGAATGCTTGACTTTATATGCGATTTTCTTCATATTTTTGCAGCGTTTCATTCATAATCTTTGCGAAAAAGAACAGACATATCCCCTCTAGATAATATTTTAGAATAGCGAATCACATTAGATTCGCAGAAAATGCGAAATAACCTTTTTAGCAGACCCTACTTTGATCATGTTTGTTCGATTTACAGCGGAATACTGTTGACAAATTCTTACTGTTAGGGGTCCCCTGAGTAAGACATTTGTCTGATACATATTTCCAGTTTTAACTCCCCCCCTGTATTTTCAGTCATCTCGAGGGCAAAACAACAAGAAAGGCGAAATTTGTGGTTAAATAATATAAATTGTTGTAAATTCCACAGTTAAACTGAATTTCACAACAAATTTTAAAACAAGAAATGTAATTTGTTGATTAAGTGAAGCATATCGATGGCTAGTACCTCGCAAGGAAGGTAAGAAAGTGGGCTGTAAACCGCTTATATTTCATGTTTCAATGGCTTTGTTGTTTACGCCGTTGTGTTTGCTCGACCCCTGCTGTTCTTTCAAATTTAGTTCATACAATTGTGCTATAAAAGCAAACGATGCAGCAAGAATAATCACCGCGTTGGAAAATATGATAGCAAAGAGTACATCGCGAGTTTTGGCAGTAGTTAGTCATATCAGATCAAAAGTCAACAACACAAGTTGGGAAGAGACCTCGATAATGCCGGGACAAAGAAGGCGGAAATTCAACTCGCTGAACAACGTCTTGAAGAAAAACAATCTGAAGTTGAATGTGTTGTGGAAATTGCAGAAAAAAGTTAGAATCTGCTAGTAAGTATCTCCTAGTTGTTTTCCTGACCTTACATGAATTGAATTTTTAGAGTTTTGTTGATTTCTGTCATACTGTATTTGGCAGTAGCACAAAGACTAGCACAGACTGTCCATGTCATCTCATTATTCTGGCTAGAATGCAATCTTAGGCTTAAGGTTGGTTTGCCAACCAACCTCAAGTAAAAATTGAATACTATCCTATTTTTTCTGTGTTGATGTACAATGTACTCAGGTGTATATGTCTGGATGCTTGTGATGTTACTCTGAGTGTATATCCACACGGGGCAAGCTTATAGAAAAAAAATCATGATTACTAGATTACATCGATATCAAAAGAGCTAGACTCAGTTCCGAAATAACACATACTCGAACCGACCTGACCGCGTAGCTCTGTTGGCAGAGCATTGGGCTAGTATTCCAAAGGTTGGATGTTCGATAACCATTGTGGCCAGGCATATTTTTTAAGCTTGCCCGGTGTGGATATACGCTCAAAGTAACATCACAAACATCACTATCCTATTTGTGCGTGCTTATTAAAAACCGGTCGATAACTAGAGCCGTGTTTACACCACGAGCCTATGCCTGGCCTGTCTACTGTACCTTTCAACTAGATTTTTATATATAGTGTAAACACATTTCAGCCTGGCCTAGGCCAGGAAATCTGGAACACCTTTTCTGATGGCCCCATATTTTCTGGTCTAGGCCAAAGTGCATTTACACCACAAAAATCTAGTTCAAAGCTAGCCCTAGGCCAGGCTTATAGTGTAAACACAGCTTAAGGCTAGCTAAAATTCTACGGTTGTAATTTGTTTTAGCATTGTTGTGTATATGAATTGTTATAAATCCTCTAGGCCTGTTTATATATATATATATATATATATATATATATATATATATATATATATATATATATGTGTATGTGTATGTGT
>CACRXK020012757.1:0-14739 GCA_902702795.2 Paramuricea clavata
CGAAACAATGTTGGTTCAGGTAAAGTGAATTTGCAACACATGTCACCTAAATACCAACATTGTTTAAGGGGGGAGGGGGACAAAGTTTGAAAATTTAAGAAGTCTACTAATTTTTTTCCAGGATTGTAGTCGGGCAAAATCCCGAAAAGTCGGGCAAATTTGTTTCCGCTCCCCTAATTTTTTCCTTCCGGTACGCCCATGTATATATATATATATATACATATATATATATATATATATATATATATATATATATATATATATATATATATATATATATATATATATATATATATATATATATATATATATATATATATATATATATATATATATATATATATATATATATATATATATGTTATATATATATATATATATATATATATATATATATATATATATATATATATATATATATATATATATATATATATATATATATATATATATATATATATATAGTATTTATCAAGAAGTACTTTGATAGTCAATCAAAATGATGATGTAAAGGCTTTTTTACAAAAGAATTATTTATAGATTTCGTCTGAGAATTATCAAGATATTACAATAATACGTGCAATTTTAATAATTGAAGAGTAAATAAAAATACCTACATTGTTTCTGTTCGCTTTTTTGTGAGTTATACAAAATACATCAGCTGGAAACATGGTATTTTTTTAATTTTATTGCAAGGATGGTTGGTTGTCTCCAGCGTCTTTGGCAGAAATGACTGGCTTCGTCGACACATACAAAGTCAATTTATCTGATCCTTACTATGGATTCCAGTCATGGAATGATTTCTTTACCAGGAAATTGAAAAATGACCAAGTTCGTCCCGTCGCTGAGCCTAATAATTCATTTGTGATCTGTTCTCCATGTGATGCCACTCCATATGTGATCGGGAGAAACCCAAAGTTACGAAATCAATTTTGGATAAAGTCACAGCCGTACAGCTTGCAACATCTACTTGATGATGAATTGTTGGCCAAGAAATACGTGGGAGGCACTGTCTACCAAGCTTATCTCCTTCCTAACAACTACCATCGCTGGCATGCACCGGTTGATGGTACAATAACGAAGGCATACATTAAGGAAGGCGCGTACTATGCGCAAGCTCTGTCGGTGGGTTATGATCCAACAGGTACACATTCAGTAGGTTATTTCAGTCACGTGGATACCCGAGCCATAATCCACATTGATACAGGGAACCCAAATATTGGTACCGTGATCTTCGTCGCAGTTGGAATAGCTGAAGTCTCAAGCTGTCATATTGAGGTATATTATGGGGATAAAGTGAAGAAAGGTCATCTTCTAGGCACCTTCCGATTTGGTGGATCCGCGTACTGCCTCCTGTTTGAAAAGGGTGTAGATATTACATTTGACGCTGAGCTACCAGATGGGAAATTGAAAACTGGTCTGCAATTTGTCAACAGTGCTATCGGTACAGTCGTAATTACACCACACGGGCACTAATTACTTGTGAAACGGTAGAAATTAACCACCATTATCTTTTTGTTAACTTTGGTGAAATATAGTTGAACAGAAATTTTGGTATGTGATCATTTGATAGTGAATTCTCGGTGAAAAACTGTCAAACAAAACCGGTTTAGACATTATGGTGTATTAGAAACTGTAGTTGTGGGATTTATTTTTTAGCCTTACGCACTGAGAAAATACTGAAATATTAACGAACAGTAATTACTATTCTGATGGGAATATACTGTATCACCATATAGCGGTTAATATTTTTTATTCGATTATAAACCTCGTTGTTTTGTGTTCTTTTGCCCGCGTCTAGGACTCACCAATAATCATAATTTGTCCCTTATATCATCGTATAACTTGCCTCTTTTTATCATATTAAATTAGGGTAGCAAAGGCGTCAATCCTGGGGGGAATGGGGGGGAGGACGAATATCTAGTTATCCCCCCCCCCCACTTTTTAACATGTTTAATGAAGTTTTGTTGCTTGGTAATCTAAAAACCTAATGCCTGGTATGCTATTCATCCAGAATTGTGGTTGGAACGAAGTCTGTAACCGCTGGAAGAAAATACTGACATGGCATATGTTACGTAAATGCTAAAAAACATTAAAATTTGTGTTATAATTTATTAATTTTATAAACATTTACATAATGGCGCTATTGGTCACTTTCACTTCCTATTCTATCTGGCAAGCTGGATTGAATGACACCATAATTCATTTCGCTAATCAACATAATCGTAAGTTACTAATTTAAAGACTAAATTAAGATTTAAGATTAGATAAGTCTATATTACCATGTTCAAAAGTTCAAATATAGTAAAATATTAACCCTAAGCATTCCATTTTTGTAGTTTTTCGCCTGACGCCAATTAAAAGTTGTAGATTTTGCCGTGATTGCAATTTAACCAAATGATGTAGAGATAGACTTACAATCATAATTATCATTCCCAAATGGCAAATACTGACAATTTATACAACGAACATGCCTCGAAAAAATACCCCGAAACCTTCTAAACGTGCCAAACTATCAGGAATCGGACATTTTTTAAGGATCCACAGCAAGTTGAGCAAACCAGTACCCTAAAAAGTCACGCATCGTCTGATTCTGGTAACAATCTACCTTCAACGCCATCGACGCCAATTGTAAATCAGCGGCTAAGTGACGCAATTCATGTTGACAATCCTCCAACTTCTTTGGCAGAGTTCGCAGAAAATGACGAAGTGGAAATCCAAGGGATGTCTTGTGCGGCTATATCTCGACCCTCGCTGCCCAATGAACAACTACCTTCCTCCGTAGTATCCGGCTCTAACAATTTGCTCACAAGTAACAGATGCTCACCTGCAACAGTTTCGGCTTCGAGTCCATTGACTGCAAAGTCGAACAATTTCCTGAAATTGAACCAGCCTAATCATCCAGAAGTGTCTGTTATCCCTGCTCAGAAATTATCAACGCGAAAACTTTATTTTCAATCAAAGTGATATAAAGATTACGAATGGATTCATTATGACCGTGATTTGAAAAAAAATCTGTGCTTCCACTGTTCAAAAGCTAGTGTCATGGGCCGGATAATAGATTTAGTCCATAATAAAGATCCAGCATTTATTTCAGAAGGATTCAACAACTGGAAGAAAGCAATGGAAAAGTTTAAGTTGCATCAGACATCTCATACACACGTTTTGTCCGTCAATCAAATTGCAGCGGTGAAAAGGCCATCGGTAAGTGCGCAAATACAAACGCAGAAACAAAAGAAACAAGCAATAGCAAGAAACTCCCTTTTGAAATTGTTTACTTCAGTAAGATATTTACTGCGACAAGGCTCAGCATTTCGTGGCCACGATGAATGTGATGGAAGTTATTTACAGCTCCTAAAGCTTAGAATGGAAGATGTTCCTGATCTGCAGATATATTTGAAAAATACAACAAATTTTACTTCGCCTTGTGCACAGAACGAGATGATAGAAATGTTCAGTCACCAAATTTTACGGAAGGTTGTCAGTGACATTCAACAGAATGAATTTTACGTTGTTACTGCTGATGGAACACAGGACATAAGCGATCAAGAGCAAGAGTCTTTTTGTTTGAGGCACGTTGACTCAGACCTATATGTACACGAAGATTTTATCGGTCTGTATATAAAGTTCCCAGTACTAACGGTGACGTCCTTGCTGGTACGCTCTTTGATGTCCTGGCTCCGAGTGGATTATCCATAAGCAATATGCGTGCTCAAACATATGATGGTGCCGCTAACATGAGTGGTTGTTACTCTGGAAGTATGGCAAGGTTGCAAGAACGGCAACCACTAGCACTCTTTTTCCACTGCGGATCACATGCTTCCAATCTTGTAATGCAACATGCTGTAACATCTTGTCAATTAATTCGAGATTCCCTGCAGTGGTTGAATGAGCTAGGTGTGTTTATGAAAAGGTCTGGCAAGTACAAAGCGATATTCCTGACAATTTGTGAATCAACCGAAAATGAAAATCTGCATGCCACAGCGATCAAGCCCCTTTGTGCCACCAGGTGGTTATGCAGACTAGCAGCCATACAGTCAGCATTCGATCAGTGCCCTGCTATTCTCCAAAGTTTGGAAGAAATGGCACGTGGCGAAACGGACACTGCAGCCAAAGCAAACGGTCTACTTGATCGGTTTCAGAAGGGAAAAGTCTTTCTCGGACTGAAGATGGCAGCTAAGCCAGAGGCGATCCTGGAACAGTTGAATAGCGCACTTCAAGCAAAGTCAGCAAATGTCTCTGGAATGGTAGAAGCTGTTAAGACATCATGCGTCAGCGCACAGATGAAGCATTCCATGAATTATTCTCTGCTGCCGAAGAAAAATGTGAAGAATACCAACTGGATCCATTGGAAGTGCCTCGGATACCAGTCCCCCCAAGCCGATACACTGGTGAAGCAGCTAAGTATCGGCCTAACAGCTGTGAAGAATACTACAGGGAGCAGTATTTCGAGTTCATCGATGTCATAGTAACAGGTCTGTCAGACAGGTATGACCCTGACAAATCTGGCCTAGCACAGTACTTGAAGCTCGTGACGATGTTAACATCTGGGAAAGTTGACAAAGATGTGGTGTCAAAGTATCTTGAACTTGATAGTCTTACTTTGCCAATTCAGCTGGAAATGTTCAAGCAAACATACAAGGCCGTATCGTTGCATGAGACAAAAGTCACTTATCGGAGTATGGAACATGTAGTGCGCTTATTATTTCCCCAAGTGCAGGTTCTACTGAAACTTCTACTGGTGTGTCCAGTTTCGTCATGCGAATGTGAACGCAGCTTTTCTGCATTGCGACGACTGAAAACATGGCTCCAAACCACCATGACCCAGCGTAGACTTAAACATATTTCCATCTGCCATGTACATCAGGAACAGTTAGACAACGTCAATGTACATGAACGAGCAAAATTGTTTGTTCAAAAATCCGAAATTAGAAGAAATCTATTCGGAACCTTCGAATAGTTCAACCTTGTTCCCAGTGTCTCACCTCTGCTCACCTCCTACTCCGGAGAGACCCTGGTATGGTGTAGTCACGTGAGTCATGACCACGTGCTATACTCAGTAGGGGTAGCAAGGGTAGACTGTCAAACTGTACTAAAGCCAGGGAAGTGAAAGAGTAGAGAAAGCATCACAGCAGGAATCTATCTCGTCAATGATTTTGAAAGTTCCTTTTTAGCAGTATGTCAAACCCGGTTGTGCTATAAAGCTATTGACCCTATATATTGTTGTCATTATAAATTTTGCAATGGCAATAATTGTTACTAACCTTATTGGTGAGTGAAGAAGAATCGTTATACACTTTATAGTTGGCCCTCTACTGTTTTTTGTGTATATTAAATAATGACCTGACCCAGAACGTGTGTTTGCTTTCTGTCGCGAATTGTCTATTATTGCTCCTTTTAGTTAAAACCGATATCGGTTTTATCTTTTACAATAATTCAACAAAGACTAAGTACGACTTCTCTTACGCTATATATATGCAACTATTAGGCCGTCACATAAAGCTAAAAATATGCCTAGAAAGTGACTTTCGTTGCACACATCTGGAGGCTAATGATTTCTTTCATAAAGTAGTAGAGGAGCATGCCAAATCAAATAATAATAAAGCCCCCGGTCATAAGTGTGCACAACAACGAGAAATCGACTATATTCTGGTGATGACGTCATCTATAGTTCCGAAAGGTAAAAATGTTCGAAGTTCGAAAAATGTGTAATGCCATCAGATTGAGGTGCATAATTGGACAAAAAAACTATATTACACTGAAAACTTTCAGTCGTTCGTTACCGAGATATCACGTTCCAAAGTTTTTAAAAATGCTGAGTCAGCATTTTTGTTTCTCCAGTAAAGCTTTTATTGACAGACTGTATGCAGGGAAAGGGCTTATTTTGCACTAATACCTTAAATTGTGCACCACAGTGTGTGAATTAAAGTGGTTATGCAAGTCAGAAAACTAAAATGCGATTAAAAAATTCAAATTGTTTACCCGTCATCTAAAGCCTTTGAAAGAAACCTAGAAGATGAAATCTGTTGCACATGTCGCCGGACTAACTAATTTCACCATGATCAGACAGTTCTTTTGGAGTAGTTCTGATATCCAGATGATCTTGATACGCGGAAAAGTACTGGTACTAGTTGTCAAATAGAAATCCATTTTGTGATTAAAACAACTGAATATCTCCTGTAATATATACTTTATTTCGATTCCATATTTTTGTCAGAGCTATAGTTCTCATATGCAAACATAACTACAAAATTTCAGCTAGTTTCATAAAACATAACGAAAGATATAATTAACTGAATACATCAAAATGGATTTCTATTCGGACAACCCTTTCTGAGCGCTGATTGGCTAAAATACGAACACGAGATCACCTGGATTACATAGCCAAATTTTACCAATGCACGCTGCACACAACTGACAAGCAAGCCGTGACTTATTATTACTCAACAGGCACATTACTCAACAGGCAATATCAATGAACATCGAAAATCTTTAATGAATAAAACAAAATATCCAAATATCAGTCTGGTTAAAATTCAGAAATAAAACTGTTTTCGGCCGGTTCACGGTTACTGTTATAGTGTTCCAGTATTTCTTGTATACATGCACGTTTTCAAAATGGCTTCCTGTGCGAGTTTATTGCTTTATTAGGCCTACAAAGTTATTTTTCCCGATTTCTGCTTAGAATACAAACACAATGATGGATTGACTTTTTCACCAGACTTAAAAAATAGTTTCTGTTATCATTAATTTGTTCAGGAAACGGTTGAGAAAATTGATAAAATGGAATGTAAAACTATTGCTTGAACGTCTCGAAATAATGTTTTAATACACTTTTCACTTTAGTCTTTTACAAGTTTCGAAAACACAACACAGAGTCAGGACACCATACAGTGCATCAAAAACATGACATATCAAAATATATACTGTAGTATCGTACAAATAGGATATAATGAGTATCTCTTCAAGAAAACAACGATTATTTAAAAGAACTGTTCGTAATTATAAAAATGCGAATGTTAATGCCCTCAATGCGGCACTATTAAATGCTAATTGGGGAGATGTTTTTCTAATCCGTCAGATTCTATCGATGTTGTTTACAATAAATGGTTTAATTTATTTAAATCAATTCTTGATGCCTATATTCCCTCTAGGGAAATTACTGTTCGGCCCAAAGACAAGCCCTGGATGAATGGCTCAATTCGCCAAGCTATTCGAAGACGTGATCGTCTTCTTAAACGTTTTTCAAACATTAAAAGTGTATTGTCTTGGGAACGTTACCGTATTCTACGAAATCTCGTTGTTAGATTAATTAGGAAAGCCAAAATGGAACACCAACGTAAAATAAATACTGTACTAGCGGATCCATCGACATCAACCAAAAAGTGGTGGGGCATTTCAAAATCTTTGTACGGTAACAAGTGCTGTTCTTCGTTACCTGATTTAATTGACAACAACATCGTCATTTCAGATTCGCAACACAAGGCTCAGGTTTTTAATGATTAAAAATAACTAAATAACAGGCTAAATAACGATCTTGATTCTATATCAATGTGGGCTGATCGATGGCTTGTGACCATGAATGCTAATAAGACAAAAAACATGATATTTTCTTCCAAGTTAAACAAGCCCTTGCATCCTACGCTTACTTTGGCCCACGAACCAATTGATATAGTTGATCAGCATGATCACATGGGCGTTACCCTTACTAATAAATTATCGTGACGGCCTCATATTCTTAAAATCCATCAAAAGGCTTCAAAAAAATTTAACTTACTTATAAACCAATGAAATTTAAGCTAGGAAAAAAACCCCTTGAAATTCTATATAAATCCGTTGTCCGTTCTTGCTTGGAATATGCGGATGTTGTGTGGGATGGGTGTTGTGATGCTGATCGTGACCTTCTTGAAAGCTTGCAATTTGAGGCAGCCAGGCTCGTAACGGGGGCATTGAAAGGTACTCATAGGGAAAGCCTTCTTAATGAAACAGGTTGGTCTACTCTAAAAGCCAGACGTAATGCTCATAAGTTATTTATGATGTACAAAATTGTAAATAATCTGTCCCCTCCGTATCTGTCAGAATTGCGTCCTGATGTTAGTTCTAAATCAAATCGTAGTTTACGTGCCAATGATAATCTGATTGTCCCTTTCGCTAGAACCGAACGTTACAAAAAGTCATTTTATATTTCCTCTGTGAATCTTTGGAATAGTCTTTCAGCGACTATTCGTTCTAGTCGTTCAATTGCGATTTTTAAAAACAGTGTGACTCGGCTACACAAGTTCGTAGCTCCCAATTAATTGTGTGTTTGTCCAAAATTTGTGCTTGCTCTATCAGCTGTTTTTGGGGTTTTTTTTTGTAAATATGTAATGTCAAGAGCGCCCCAGATAAGTCTTTAGTGGCTTTTGGCGCAATTGCCAATTTTTGAATTTAAATAAAATATTGTTTATATGAAATAGGATATAATACAAAATGGTTTTAACAGAATATCAAAGCATGCTTTTTACAGTCGGGATTCATAGTTTTTGCTATTTCTTTGAAGTGAATGTTTCGAAGTTTTAATTAAATTAAATAAGTTTTAACTTGTCCGAGAATATGTTTGACACAATATATAAAATACTAAAGGAATCCTACCTTTCATGTTAAATGCAACATTTTGTGATTTTTTCGTTTTCTGGGGACGAATTTTTGTGGGCATGCGCGGCTACCCACTATGAGAGAGACCGTAAGCGCGAACCTCTGTGGCTCTGTGGGTTTTGTGTCCGCGGTGTCCTGCTGCGAGGTTCCTTTTATCGTTGAAACACGAACCGTTTATACACCACAGGCTAAGTGCAGAACCCGGCATGTTCACACTGGAGAGAGATGTGTATAAATTCTTAGTAATTAATACAGTCTTTATTTTAACATGTTTTATCGGGTTGAAAGTAATTTCCAACGCATATAGAATCGTATATATGTCGTTGTTTATATAATCGCAGCTTGTACAAGGGTCATTGAGGTTAATATTAGCGCACGGGGCTGTTTATTATCGTGTAATGTCATATTAAACAGTTTGCCCAAACATTGTATTAGAAAAGTAGTAATTTAAATATATAATGATATATAGCGCGCGACGATTGGACGTATTTTACGATACCAAGTTAAGTAGTGCACGTTCGATGAGAAAATGAAAACCACGTTAGTTGATATCGAAGAAATGCCATATTTAAAAGCACGAAACAATTGCAGTATATATAGAATCGTATCTGTCCAGAAATAACCTAACCTAACGGTTGCGGTTAGGTCGCGGTTAGGTTGACGTTAGGTTGAGGTTCGGTTGAGGTTAGGTCGGGGTTAGGTTGAGGTTAGGTTGAGGTTAGATTGAGGTTCGGTCGAGTTTGACCGATTGAAACCGCAAGCAAAACCGCAAATTATAATTTTTTACTAATGCCGTAATGGCAAATTGGCAATACCTTGACTGTGCAGAAGTGGCGGGTACATGAGTTTTACTGTAACTACATAGGTTTTCAAAAGATGTGAGCGGATCTCGGATTGTTAACTCTTCGAAAATGCTGTTTTTAAACTAAAATAAGCCTGTAATTAAACCTTTCAATAAACCGGAACGTGAAAGGCGCCGAACGAAGACCAAACGGCAGTGTCAAATCAACGAAATACTGATCACGCCATGTCATACCCAATAAAAATTGTTCGTCGGGATGAATGAGAATGTTGCGATAAGCGGCCTCTACATCAAATTTTGCCATTAGCGCTCCCGGACCGAGGCGAACGAGTGCTGCGATCGCATCATCAACCCGAATGTACCGGAGAGAGTAAAGTTACGACGGGATGCCATCATTCACACTGTGAGAATCCGGGGAAGACAGATCAAGAATAAGATGCCATTTTCCAGGTTGATTCTTCTTTGGGATGACTCCAAAGGGACTGCAATGCAAATTGGGAACTGGCGGATCGGTGAAAGGCCCAATAACACGACCTTTCGATAGTTCCGTTCCAATGTAAGCATCAACGACGTCTGGATGATCGCTGGCGGAACGCATATTACGAGACGAAGACCGAAGATGAACTAACTCGGGGCAAAAACCGGTACGAAAACCGTGCTGAATACCATCACAAACATAGTTGACGCGTCCCTTGTCGGGATGATCCTCAAGTTCCCGCCGGAAAACAGAAACACACAACGGCGTAACAACAGACACAAAACGAACTGGAGGCTCTAAACAAGAAAACAAAAGAGACTTGGATCAACCGACCGAACATGAACCCACAACTCGAAAAGGAAAAAAAACCCAATAGGGCACTACAATTATAACCCCGTTAATTGGAACACAAGCTGACACAAGGCTACAACGCCTAACGAATCCATGCGAACACTGACGTAATGCACCTAAAATGCACATCCCTGCGAACCGACGACAAGCAACTAACGAATAAAATGCAGAAAAACAAAAACCATCCGTAATGCGGAGATATCAACAACGCTATGCACGGCGAAGAACGAGGATATGCCAACAGCGAATCATCGCGCGCGAAAAACCCGAAGTAATACGACTAGAACACGAAGAGATAAACATGCATCTATAGACATACATATTGATAATGCGAGTAGGGTGAATCCCTGCGAAGACCGAAGACCTGCGATATGAACAACTCAATGCGACACCAACGGAAGGTGAATAGCACATGAAAGGCGAATCAGGCCGAACAACGAAGCCATGCCAATAACGAATCACTGCCAAACCAACGGAATGCGAATATAACATGACTGCGACATGACTGCGATAAATAAAAAAATAAAAAAAAATGCGACAACCAACGAAATGCGAATATAACATGACTGCGACATGACTGCGATAAATAAAAAAATAAAAAAAAATGCGACAACCAACGAGATGCGAATATAACATGACTGCGACTCCTTGCGAAAACCGAATAGATGCGAATAACGAATCAATGCGAAAACCAACGGAATGCGACGAGCACATGACTGCGAATCATTGCGAAAAACGAATAGATGCGACTAACGAATCAATGCGAAACCAACGGAATGCGACTATAACATGACTGCGAATCATTGCGAAAAACGAATAGATGCGAATAACGAATCAATGCGAAAAACCAACGGAATGCGAATATAACATGACTGCAAATCATTGCGAAAAATGATTAGATGCGAATAACGAATCACTGCGAAACCAACGGAATGCTAATATAACATGACTGCGAATCATTGCGAAAAAAAACCCCCGAAGAGATGCAAATGACGAATCACTGCAAAACCAATGGAATGCGAATATAACATGACTGCGACTCATTGCGAAAACGAATAGATGCGAATAACGAATCAATGCGAAGACCAACGGAATGCGCATATACATTAAAGCGAATAATGGCGAAAAAAACCCAAAAACAAAAAAAAACGAGAACAGACTAAAACCAAAGCAAT
Source organism: Paramuricea clavata (assembly GCA_902702795.2). Taxonomy (NCBI): domain Eukaryota; kingdom Metazoa; phylum Cnidaria; class Anthozoa; order Malacalcyonacea; family Plexauridae; genus Paramuricea; species Paramuricea clavata. The sequence goes on from CACRXK020012757.1 coordinate 11,441, forward strand.
GGGGAAACCCACGGAATGATAATATAAGACCAATGCGAATCCAAAACCGGAGAAGATATGCGAATCACGAATCAATGCGAACCAGTGGCGGCGCCAGGAACTTTAATTTTTGCCCCCCCCCCATTTTGCCCCCCCTCAAAAAAATTATTAGTCACTAAGAGCGACTAAAGGCTACACAAGCGTTCTGTCGTTATCGGAAAATGTATGGCTTATAAGTTGTCATTACTCATTAGTGAATGCGCGTATACATGAAACTGTTTTTTACAGGTTCAATATTAGTTTGTAAATCTCTGAATGGTAAAACTTGCCAATACTCCAATAATACGTTTCAAAAAAAGACAAAAAAGCTTTAGTTTTGCAGAGTTAAATTCTCAAACGTGTAAGGCAATAATAAGATGAAAGTATCACGAAATTATTTGAATAAACCACATCGCATATATCGGGGTGCGAATGTCCTAAAGAGGGGCGATATTCCTACGGTATTCGTCCCACCCCCTGGGAGGCAATATTCCTAGGATATTCGCCCCCGGCGGCAATATTTCTAGAAATATCGCCACGTTTTGAGGGGGGGGGGGAGAATTTCCTGGGGGGGGCGACCTTTTTAAAAATTCTATCTATCCTAAATAGTATCCTAAATCCTTATTTTGAGTGATTGGAATTAGTGGCGGCAAGTAAACATGGCGTCGTTTAGTGAAATGTGTGCGAGGTAAGCTTATTGATAATTTCTTCCAAATTTTGGGTTATTTTGTCGTAAAAAGCGATGACATAATATGAGGAAGTTAAGATAACAGTTTTAGAAATGCAAGTAAACGAAAATATGCTGTATTTATCAGTCCTAGACTGGTATTTCATGTCAATTTTAAAGCACGAACGTTTGTGCACATATGTGCACATGAGGAATTTATGGAATGAATTTGTAAGTTATAGCAGTGATGTTCGACCGCATTATCTGATTGCTAATGGAATTAAAGGCATAGCAATTTTATTCTTTCTAGCACTGTATTTCATAAGCAAGCTTTTGCCAAAGAAATTTCCATTCTCTGTTTTTTATAGTACATCATGCAACATTCTGAATGCAAGGTTGGGTCTCTTCATGCAGAATTGATAGTATAGACTTTTAATGAAGACTTCCATGTTTGTAGTTCAAGCCAGCCAAGTTCCAAAGGATGTATACGTGACAAATGAAACCACTGGCCTCTTCAGGTTGAGAAGCTTCGACGTTGCAAAAACACTGGTTGTTGCAGAACAACAAGTTTTTGTCCTTACAGTGCCGAGTGTACCTGTGCGTAACAGGGACAACATGCTTTTTGGATTACCATGGCATAACTTCTGAATAACTGTACCATTCTTAGCTTGTACATATTATATGATTTTCATGATACTTACATAATTAAAAAATTATGTTTTTCATTCCATAAATTCCTGATGTCAACATATGTGCACAAAAAATATATCCTAAACTAGCTTACTTATGGCTGAAAAAAATACAAATATTTGTTCATCAAGGTGAATTTATGCATATACACTAGTTTTCCCATTTATAATATTTTTAGTTTAGTCCCAGGCCTTAAAGGATTAAGGGACGACCAATCAAACAAACCCCGCGCCGCTGCGTCCTTGCGGAACGCAACGTCATACGTAAGCCAGACCTTGGAGGAGAATTTCTGCGCTGTTCGCAAGCCAAGCAATAAATATCGGAGAAGATCAGTGATGCGCTGCGGATGATAAGCTGTCACAATCAGCATATACACACCAAACGCTTCCAGCCACTCTACGACGGATACAAATTCTTTCTCTTTTTGGCGGGACGAACAACCAGCTGGTCTGCCAACAGAGAAAACGAAGGCGGCTCCCGCTCTGTTGGTTCCTCGACAAGGGCGGTTAAATCGACAAAATGGCCCGAAACCACTGCTGAAACCAGTTTTACCGATACAGGCGGAATTCCCGGGCCCACCAAAAACGGCGAAAACTCAATCGAAGGTGTAGGAAATTGGGCTGACTGGATGCCGGGCTGTACTATGTTATACCGTTCGTTAACAGGAAAAACCTCTCCGGGGGCTACTCTGCCAGGGTTAGAAGCCGGGGAGCGAATAATTCCGAAAAATAAGATGGCGTACCTGAAACCGTCGAACTCGTGTTGTGACCAATCGCTTGAACATATGCTGGCTGTACTGGCGGTGTGGACAGCGAGGAAGTAACTATTGTAGATCCCGACTGCCCAATCTGGCTGGCAACTGGATTGGCCATCGGGAAACGCGTAGCGAAGCCAGAAGAATCGACAGATACTGATGTAGGGCCAAGCTGCTGCTGAGTCGATGTAGCAGGGAACCGTAACGTAAAAGGACTCGACGGAGGTGCCAAAACATTCGGAGGCAATGCAGGTGGACTCGCCGCAGCTGACGATGATACCAAGAGAATTGTGCGAATGGCAGGCGACGGCCTCGAGCTCGAGGCAGCTGATAACAACGCCGAAGCGATTGAGGAACTACCAGTTGGATGCTACACTATCGAATTGCTGACTGGCATCACTGGAACACTCGTGACCATAGACGGATTTTCATATTTTTTACTGGGGTGGTGCCAGAAATTTTATGGGGGTGAGCCGTGAGCAGGTGACTGAAGCAACACAAAGTGTCACCAAATCCAAGTAAGGTCAGATCTATATTCTAGGGGTGAAGGACTAGAGCCGCGAGGGGGAGTCGAGAGAGCAGAAAACAAAGTATCCCTGGAAAAATTTGAAAAAAATCATAATTTCTATCTTCGAAAAAAAGTTTTTTGAAATTGTCATATCAATGGATTTGGCATGTCCGATTGTCTGTTGAGACTTGAGAGAGTTAAAGTTAAATGAACCTGTAAAAGTGTAAACCCAATAGGCCAATACACAATATGCTTTTACTTTTATAAAGTCATTGACATTGTGTCGTTTGAATCTGAGTACAATTTATGATGCAACTCCGATGTAAATAATATTTGGGGCGTAAAGATTAAATCTAGGCAAGTCTATTTCCTAAAAGAATTAAAAACTAAAAATAATGTTCGTAAAAATTCCAAACGTTCCTTGCAAGCAAGCTATTTGCATGACAAGGCACTGCAAACTCTATACAGGGGAGATAATAGAGCTTCAAAATTTTACGATTGGTCCAATAAGCCAGTGAATGCAAGCGAGGAGCAATTAGTTTCAGAGTGTTGCACTGTCTTTTTCTATTTGAGTGTACTCCTACGTTTATTTTGTATCATCAACACTCTGCACGTTGGAGTGGACTATTTAATTATTTTTTATGATGCTGAATATTGGGGGG